>LOJH01053347.1:0-10576 GCA_001685095.1 Ellobius talpinus
GCCCCTCCTCTGCAGAGGGATGCTCAGTCCCTCTTGTGTTCACAGTTGGGCAAGGCGGGCATCATGGCCTCGGATTGTGAGCCAGCTCTGAACCAGGCAGAGAGCCGAAACCCCACCCTGGAGCGCTACCTGGGAGCCCTCCGTGAAGCCAAGAATGACAGCGAGCAGTTTGCAGCCCTGCTGCTAGTAAGGACCTGACTGATAATTAGAAGGTGGGAGGGCTGGACAGGAGGGCACCCAAAGAATGGGGTCAGCAAGTCCCCAGGGATATCTAAGTGGTGTTAGCAACCTGGAGACACCAAAAAGGCCCAAATGCTCTCTACCTTTGTACTCTTCTCCCTTGGGGGGGGGCGATGAATAAGGCTGCGGCACTGGGACCATGGAGGAGGCTGCCTGGATTTGCTTTCTGGGGCGTCCCAGAGCAGATGGGAGCTGACTCATAGGGTAACAGCAGCAGGTTGTAACTAGTGCAGAGTACTTGAGGGCTGGGGTGGCTTTTCTTGGACCTGAAAGAGTAGCAGGATTAGAAGTAACTAGTGACAGGTTCTAGAAGACTGCCAGAGTGGCCATAGGTGTGTTAAAAGTAAAGCAGTGGTGTGGGTCTTAGCCTGTTAGAGGAACCCAAGCTGGGGACAACGGAGCAGGAGCTGCAGTGCTGGGGGGGTGAGTTGGTGTGTGGGGGGTGAAGGGAGGAGGGAGTGCAGCAGTTGCTTGTTTGCCATGGCAACAGGGAGAAGGCTCTGGAGTCAAGGGCTCACACTGCAGCAGAGGAGGTGTTTAGGTGAAACGTAAGGGGAAATGTTTTGACATGTGGAGCAGTGAGACACACGAGCCATTTCCCGTGAGAAGGTGGTGGAAATGGATCAGAGACTTCTCTGGAGACAAGTAGTTAGGGAAGGACCCTGCATTTCTTGAGGATCTTAAACATGGGTTCTGAAGCCCCTTGCATCCCAGGTTGTGGGCATCTGGATTAGTGGACTTGACACCTGGTGACCATTTGCCCAGATGGTTAAGGGGCCACTGGACCTCCTTTCCATAATCATAGATGACAGGGATCCCAGCAGTCACACCTGTCTGGCTCCAAGGAGAAAGGAGGATCTGGATGAAATGACCCCAGGATGGATCCCATTGCATAACCCATTGCTGCTAGCCCTCAGTGCCCAGGGAACAGGGAAAGGACAGTCTGTGCTGTGTGTCTTTCCATCCTGCTGATGGTGCGTTACCTCCCACCCACCATAGGTGACCAAGGCAGTCAAAGCAGGTGACATTGATGCCAAAACTCGACGGCGGATCTTTGATGCCGTTGGCTTCACCTTTCCTAATCGGCTCCTGACTACTAAGGAGGCACCTGATGGCTGCCCTGACCACGTTCTCCGGGCCTTGGGTGTGGCCCTGCTGGCCTGTTTCTGCAGCGACCCTGAACTAGCCAGCCATCCCCAGGTCCTAAACAAGATCCCCATCCTTAGCACATTCCTTACAGCCCGGGGGGACCCTGACGATGCTGCCCGCCGTTCCATGATTGATGACACCTACCAGTGCCTGACAGCTGTTGCAGGCACACCCCGAGGGCCCCGGCACCTTATTGCTGGTGGCACAGTATCTGCCCTGTGCCAGGCATACCTGGGGCATGGCTATGGCTTTGACCAGGCCTTGGCACTCCTGGTGGGGCTGCTGGCTGCTGCGGAGACACAGTGCTGGAAGGAGGCGGAGCCCGACCTGCTGGCTGTGTTGCGAGGCCTCAGTGAGGATTTCCAAAGAGCTGAGGATGCCAGCAAGTTTGAGCTCTGCCAGCTGCTGCCCCTTTTTCTGCCCCCAACAACTGTGCCCCCTGAATGCCACCGGGATCTGCAGGCCGGGCTGGCACGCATCCTAGGAAGCAAGTTGAGCTCCTGGCAGCGCAACCCTGCACTGAAGCTGGCAGCCCGCCTGGCTCATGCCTGCGGCTCCGACTGGATCCCAGTGGGCAGCTCTGGGAGCAAGTTTCTGGCCCTCCTGGTGAATCTGGCGTGCGTGGAGGTGAGGCTGGCTCTGGAGGAGACAGGCACAGAGGTGAAGGAAGATGTGGTAACCGCCTGCTATGCCCTCATGGAATTGGGCATTCAGGAGTGTACCCGCTGTGAGCAGTCCCTGCTGAAGGAGCCGCAGAAAGTGCAGCTTGTGAGCATTATGAAGGAGGCCATTGGAGCTGTCATTCACTACCTGTTGCAGGTAAGGGACCACTGGCCTACAGAGGAGCTAGGAGTGTAATGGGGAGATGGCATGCCTTCGTGTACACGCTGGCTGATTCTATAGCAGGCACTCTAGGAGTAGTGTGTGGCCGAGCCTCCTTCCCTCTCCCTCCCTGCCGTGGGCCTCCACACAAGCACCATACCACACACCATATGTGCGCTCTGATCACAGCACACACACACACAACACAGTAACCTCCTACTCACATATACTCCCGGTTCACACACTCTACACATCAAAATCGAAGCAGTCTCTTCTGCTCACGCTACACCATTGTCTTACATATCAGCATGCCTACATATTTATGTGTCTTACATGTAAACTTGTGGAATGCAGGAAAAAGGTGGGGGGCAGGGAATGGCATGGTTCCCGCCTCTGTAGAGTTTCGGCTAAATCTCTTTCCCCCACCATCCTGTCCATTCTGTGTATTTGAGAGGCCGCCTCTTCTGCTCTGTTAGGATTGAGATGTGAATGGTCTCTTCAGTGGCCTGCTTCAGCCTCTGGACTCACCAGCCTTCTATGTAATACTTATGCTACGCTCTGTTTGGTCTCCTTTTCCGATTTAACCCAAATATGAGTGACTCCTCACTACTTAATGCAAGTCTTTCCCCCAGCCCCTCACTTCAGAGCCTCTCTAAAGGACTACCATTTAGCTATGGACCCCCGAGTTTCCCCTGGTCCCCTTGTTACCTTAGACGTAGAGCATTAGGGGTGTGTGACCTGGGTCTCAGCACCAGGCATGTTGTCTGAGACCAAATTGACTGAGTTGTCTACACTGGGGTCCTGCTAGGTGACTAGCCCCTGTGGGGTGAGCACCGCCCATGTGCTGGGTTTCAGGTAGAAGTAGGCTTGGTACCCTTCTTGGGAGGGGGCAGGGAGGTTTGTTTTGTTCTGAATTTTTTGTTCGTTGGTTTGTTTTTGGTTTTTCTGTATAGCCCTGGCCGTTCTGGAACTCATTCTGTAGAACAGGCTGACCTTGTACTCATAGAAATCCACCTGCCTCTGCTTCCCTAGTGCTGGGATTAAAAGTGTACATCGCCACCACCTGGCTTTTTTTTTTTAAGTTACACTTATTTATCTGTTTCTTAGATGGGGTGAAGGGGCAGTGCGTGCATGCTACAGCACGCATGTGGAGGCTGGAAGACAAGTCAGTTCTCTCCTTTTACCGTGTGATTCCTGGGACTCACACTGAGGTTGTAAAGTACCTTTGCCCACTGAGCCATCTCGGTGCCCATCTTTGATGGGCGTGCAGGCCAGGATTCCCCTCTAGTGTTCTTGGCAGGCTGGGGAGATAGAGGGGAATTTCTACTTCTACTTCATTTCACTCGGGTCTTGTGACAACAGGTGGGGCCAGAGAAACAGAAAGAGCCCTTCGTGTTTGCCTCCGTGCGGATCCTGGGTGCCTGGCTGGCTGAGGAGACCTCATCCCTGCGTAAGGAGGTGTGCCAACTGCTGCCCTTCCTTGTCCGCTATGCCAAGACCCTCTACGAGGAGGCTGAGGAGGCCAATGACATTTCGCAGCAGGTGGCTAACTTGGCCATCTCCCCCACTACCCCAGGGCCCTCCTGGCCAGGGGATGCTCTCCGGTGAGTTTGTAGTTGTGGCTTGTCCCGTCAGACCATTCCAAAGAAAAGGATTTCAGGCGTGGTGACACATGCCTGTAATCCCAGCATTTAGGAGGCTGAGGCAGGAATATCTGAGATTTCAAGGCCTAGTTGGGCTACATAGAAAGTGCTAGTCCCTGAGCAAAACCCTGTCCCAAAAAAGAAGAAAAAATAAATAGATAGATAAATAAATGAAAGCAAAGAAAGAGACCAGGATCACATAGGGACACCCTGTTTCCCCTAAACTGGGCTCCCTGACAGGTCATGAGCATTCCCTTAGGATTGTTTCTTAGTTCTGACTGTTTCATTTCTGGGCTGCTTCTCACAGAACTCCTGAGCTATAATGTGCCACTTGCCATTCCCAGATTTCTTTTTTTAAAATAATAAAAACAAAACAGCAACAAAACAAAAAAACNAAAAAAAAAAAAAACCCAGGGTCTCATCATGTAGCCCTGGCTGTCCTGGAACTCACAGAAATCTACCTGCCTCTGCCTCCCAAGTGCCGGGATTAAAGGTGTGCGCCACCATCACCCACCCAGCTGATCTCCAGATTTTTGTTAGAAACAGAATTTAGATTTTCTGAGCACCTACTACAAAGCCAGGTGTTCTGCTGTATACTTCTCAAGAACAATTTCATTTGGTCCACGTAGCAAATCTGACAGAAAGCTTTGCCACCTTTTTAAAATAAAAATGACCACGGTTGGTGGCTCTCATCTTTAATGTCAGCACTCGGGAAGATGGTGGAAATGAGCTTCAGAGGTTGAGAAGAACATAGGCCATAATCGTGCCCTGTGGCAGGAACCCCTCCCATGAGCTCCGGCCTGCATGACTGCCATCTGAGCTTTCTCTGAAGCGTGTGAAAGTGTGTCCTCTTCCCCTAGCTTTGACATTCCCTTATCTCTCCCAATCTCACCTTTATTTGTCTCCACATGCTCAGGCTCCTCCTGCCTGGCTGGTGCCACCTGACGGTTGAAGATGGACCCCGGGAGATCCTGATCAAGGAAGGGGCCCCCTCGCTCCTGTGCAAGTACTTCCTGCAGCAGTGGGAACTCACGTCCCCTGGCCACGATACCTCGGTGCTGCCAGACAGTGTGGAGATTGGCCTGCAGACCTGTTGTCACATCTTCCTCAACCTGGTGGTCACCGCGCCAGGCCTGATCAAGTGAGGGGCTCGGGAGAGGCTGGGAGGAGAGCCAAGGAAGCCAGAGAGGACTGCCCAGTCACCCCATTCTCAACCTTCTGCTTAGTTTCCCTGTAGCTGTAGGTTTCTCTTTGTTAGTATAAGTGGGTTTCAGAATAGACCGAGCCAGTACCACTCGAGGATCCAGAACCCCAGATCTCTTAGGGCATGCCTGTCTGCTCCAGCCATCGCTCAGTGCAGCTAGTTGGCATCTGACCAACCCAGATGGCAGGATTGCAAATCGAAAGTTAACACTTCACTCTGCCGCATGAAGGCCTGGCAAGCTCTGGCCCAGTGAAGCTAGAGACCTCAGGTGCCAGGTTTTCCGAAGGGCTGGACAGGGCCGGCTAACCCTCCGCCTGCCCCTCTCCACTCCTTTTCTCCCCAGGCGCGATGCCTGCTTCACATCCCTTATGAACACCCTGATGACATCGCTGCCCTCGCTAGTGCAGCAACAAGGGAGACTGCTTCTAGCTGCCAATGTGGCCACCTTGGGCCTCCTGATGGCCAGGCTTCTTAGCACCTCTCCAGGTAAGCCTTGGGGACAAAACATGTGAGTGGACTCGCTGTGTTCTGAACCTAAGCCCTCACTTTCAGAACACTGTTTAGCAGAATTTTCCCATTGAGAGGCAGTTTCCACAGTATCTCCTCATCCTCCACCCCACCCTTCGCAAAATGATAATAGTCTCTTCCTTTTAAAGACTTTTAAGGCAAGGCCTGGTGGGTGTTTGGTACAAACCTGTTCAGAGGCACAAACATAGGCACCTGGAATCCCTGGCAGCCTGGGAACTCTGAATCCCGTGTCTTCAAGGTGGAGCTGCCCCCACTCAGGCCCTGAGTCACAGACCCGGTTTGCTGCATTGAGATTTTTACCACTTAGCAAGCCACCCCACTCAGTGATACACATCGCCACTACCCTCTGCACAGCTTCTCCCTGCCTTACCTACCCCTGGCTGTGTGCAGGGGGAAGGGTGTCCCCTCCAGCCCCTGACAGCCCTCAGTGTCTCCCACTTTGACAGTGGGTGTCTGCTTGGGTCCCTCTGTCCCCGCCTGTTCCCTGTGCCCCATCTGTCAGGTTGGAGGAACAGAGCAGATGCCTGGGAACAGGGTGTAATGTGCCCATACCCTCAGCTGCCTGTTTTCTGTGTGGGGATCCCAGCAGGGTACCCTGCCTTGGAAGGGGGAACATATCTCTGAAGTAGGAACCCCTTGCATTTAGCCCCTAAGGGGAGTCACCATACTATGGATCCAATGCTGGCTTACCCACAAATGCTACTACATTAGTTAAACATCTTCCTGGAGATCTGAAGAGGGGGCTCCTAAACCCCTGAATGGCAGGTGGGCCAGAGCTGGGTCACTGTGCACCATCCCCCTTTGGCGCCCTCTTCTGGCCAGATCTCAAATTAGTTCATTCTCAGCCTGGTGAAGGGCTCTGGGCCACCAGCTGCTTGGGTCCCTGCTGTGGAAACCCCAAGGAAGATTCTTTCTCACATCTGATATGAGGCTTACTCCTCCCTCTTGTGCCTTTAGAAGTCTTGATGATGAGTGTACCTAGATTATTTAATTCTGACAACCAATTGCTAAGATTAGCATGCTACTGACCCCACCTTAAAATGAAGAGACTGAGGCTCAGAAAAATTTAAACACCCAGTGTCACACTGTAAGTGTCAAAGGTAGGCTTTGAACCTGGGCAGTGTGAGTCCAGATGATGCTTCTGTACTCTGAGCATATCCACATGGGAGGGAGTGGGAGGCACTGGTCCCGTGCCTATCTGGGTCATGCCACTGCTCTCTCCATTCTTTCAGCTCTCCAGGGAACCCCAGCCTCCCGAGGTTTCTTCGCAGCTGCCATCCTCTTTCTGTCACAGTCCCATGTGGCACGGGCCACCCCTGGCTCTGACCAGGCAGTGCTGGCCCTGTCCCCTGACTATGAGGGCATCTGGGCTGACTTGCAAGAGCTCTGGTTCCTGGGCATGCAGGCGTTCACGGGTTGTGTGCCATTGCTGCCCTGGCTGGCCCCTGCCGCCCTGCGCTCCCGCTGGCCTCAGGAGTTGCTACAACTGCTAGGTAGTGTCAGCCCCAACTCCGTCAAGCCTGAGATGGTGGCTGCCTACCAGGGTGTGCTGGTAGAATTGGCGCGGGCCAACCGGCTGTGCCGGGAGGCCATGAGGCTGCAAGCAGGTGAAGAAACAGCCAGCCATTACCGCATGGCTGCCTTGGAGCAGTGTCTGTCAGAGCCCTGAGGGGCATCCAGTAGGGATAGGCCAAGGGGCGGGCAGCGAGGGAAGGAGGGAGGAGGCATCTTCCCTAAAGCCCCCAAACTGGACCCCTTCTTCAGACTTCCCCTACAAACACCCCAGCTTTCTGGCTTTTCTGAGGGCTAGGGCACGATGCCCACCTCTCAAGTATAAGGAACTGCATCCTGCCCCCAGCCCCCTTGGGGCAGGGATTGGCTTGGAACAGAGGTTGCCCCGCCAGGCCGGGGAAGGTTGGAGCAGCCCCCAGAAAGAGGGCAACTAAGTGTCATTATACCCAATGTCTGGCTCCCTGACAGGAGGGAGGTTCCAGGGTAGGAGTGGGCTGGCAGGCGCTGACTGCCTCAGCCTGTGTGCCCTGCCGGCCAGGGCGTGGCCTCCCCAAGGCTATGGTGCCCCTTCTGGCTCCCCAAGGTCGGCGCCCTTTAAAGTGGCCATTTGGATCTTGCCTTTGGTCCTCTTGGACAGAGAGCAGGCTCAGACCATTAACATCACAGTTCTTCCTTTCAACTTCAGTGACCCAGGGTCCGAGTTGCCCCCTGCCCTTCCAGGGCAATTTGGAGCAGGCAGACCAGTGGGGGGGAACTTCCTTCCACCTGTGCTTCCTTGAGGGGACCCAAGAGCCCTTGGTCCCAGGTCTCTTGAGCTTTTGTGTCATGTTGCAGCAGGGTGAAGATGGGGTTTGGGGGTTATTTATTTTGCTTGTCCTTATCCCTGCTTGGACACCTGAGCATCAGATCCCTGTGCCCCTGGTGCCATCTGGCCTGGCTGGAGCCGGGAACAGGAGGTTACACCGCCCTAGAATCCGCATGTTTTCCCAGTGATTGCACTCCACTGCCACCATGGTGCCTGGCTTCAGCTCCTCTACCCTAATCCCTGCAGGGAGACGCGACTGGCGGCTCCAGCAGGAACTACCTTTCTGAACCCTTGGAGACCCGCATACACCCAACCCCTTGCTTCCCCCCTCCCCCTAGTGCGTTCTGTGATCGCCAAGTTCAAAGCTGTGCACATGTGGACACTCAATAAATGTTCATTGGTGATGAGAAGCCGCCTTTCTGGTCTGCCCTGCACCTACTCTGTGCCCTTCAGACGTAAGATGCCCACCGGCACCTGCTGAGGGTGTGTCCTGAACACTTAGTAGATGTTCCCATTCATCTCCCCAAAAAGCACCACAGTTGTGGTTTTACATGCAAGGAAATCTTAGACACCCTCTGCCCTCATCCAGCAGGTTCATAAACCCAGATGTTCATGTGGCTGGGCCCAGAAGCCCCATCTCTTTGCAGCAACTTAGTTCCAGGATCGTTGCCATATCCCCCAATTAAAAAAAAAAGAAGTGTTATTAGGATATGTGGTTGGGGTGGGATGCCTGTCCCATAGCACTCATGGGGGGTCAAAGGTCCTTGAAGTTCGTTCTCTCCACTTTTGTGTGGGTTCTGGGGACAGATGTCGAGTTGCCAAGCTTCTGTGGCAAGTACCTTTACCCACAGAACCATCTCACAGGCTACATTCCAACTTCTAAAGAAATCAGAAATCCTAATTTTTATTTGGAGTCCAACTCAAGCATTAAAAACTTTATTTTCAATTAAGTCACTGTTGGCCTAACAAAACACGGAAGCCAAATGTGACTTTCAGACTATCAGCTGTTGACCTGTGCTCCATGCCAAGAAGGACCTGAAAGGGCAGGAGGGAAGCCAGGTACCCTTGGCCGGTCCCACTTGGAGCCAGAGCTGTCAGGTTGGAGCCGTAGAGCCCCAGATCTGTCCTGTATGCAGGCTCCGTCTAGGCTCCCAAGCCTACACACATACACTCAGTACATCCTGTTTGCTTATCTGTGGTTGGCTGTGCAGAGCAAGAATATCCATTGGAAAACTGGATTCTCAGGTAAATAGAAGACAAACTAACCTGTGCACAAATGGTTTAATATCCAGAAGACAGATAATGTAACATAAATGTATTCACAATGACGTCTATGGAGGTCAAAACAAAATGTGCCTGGAATCCCAAGCTTCCCCAGTCTTGAACAAGCAAGTCCAGAAAACGGAATACTGGCAATGTAGACCAGGCTGGCCTTGAACACACAGAGATCTGCCTACCTCTGCCTCCAGAGTACTGGGATTAAAGGTGTGCGCCACCACCATCAGGTGATACAGCAGTTTAAATATGAAATCGTGCTGAGGGAGGGGAGACATTGTAGATTTTGGAACAGATTAAATGGGATCCAGTTTGTATTTTAGAAAGATGGCTGGCTGCAAATGGAGCTGCTGGAGTTGGCTGGATGTGGTGCATGCCTAACCCCAGCAATCTGGATGCTGGAAGCCACTTTGGGCTATGAAGCAAGTGCAGGTAGAAGGGGGCGGGGAAGGGAGCAAAGATGAGGAAGCACGGAGGCAGGGGGAGCTCGACAGGAGGTATTAAATCTGAACTAAGTCAGTGGTAATGAGAATGGTGTAGGTAGGACTTAGGAAATAGGACGCAGAAATTGTAAGTGAAGAGGACCAAGGAACGGGAAACGGAAGATCCTTGACTCTGACCACTGTGTGAACTGTGGGACCACTCTGTCACGGGAAACACCGGGAGAGGAGCAGACTTGTGAAGGAAGCTGTTGGGTAAATGGTTTGTTTGTTCACGGAACATCCAAACAGTAGTCACCTCCCCTGGCACAGAAAGAAGTCTGAGGGGATAACAGATTTAAGAGCTGACAGTAATATAGAGGTTGGTTCTTTAGACTCATGAGAATGACCGACTGGGGAAATGAGAAGGAAGGGCTGCAAAGCAAGTGATTTCTGCCCATGATCCTTGTCGCCAAGTTCCTCTCCTGTGTGCCAAATCCAGCAAAGCTTGAAAACACAAGCCAGAGTGAGTTCTGTCCTCCATGAGGCATGGTGAGAGGGTTCTGGGCTCCAAGGTAGGCAGGGGGCTAGGCTGAAACTTGCTTGCAAAGGATTGTTTGCGCCTGTTGCTGCCGCTGAGGGGGGGCAAGGCAGTGCCGAGCTGCACTGGTAAGCTCCAACCACCAGATGGAGCCTCAGTATCTTGTGCCAGATTTCACATTCCAACAAACACTCCCAGACTGACCCATTAGGAGGAGGAACGTGGCTCTGTTATCAACGGAGGCCAAAAAGTTTTCTTTATTAAAAAAAGAGGAGAAGCCAGGCGGGCGGTGGTGGTGCAAGTCTTTATTCCCAACACTCAAAGGGGGACAGGCAAATCTCTGTGAGTTCCAAGACAACCAGGGATACACAGTGAAACCCTGTCTAAAACGAGAGAGAGAGAGAGAGAGAGAGAGAGAGAGAGAGAGAGAGAGAGAGA
>LOJH01053348.1:0-10320 GCA_001685095.1 Ellobius talpinus
ATCAATAGCGCCCTAAACCTTTGAGAGAGACAAGATACATAGTATCTTATCTATCAATAGTGCTATTAACCAAGCAATAATTAAAGACACAGGCAGAGAAAACAAAGGAACCATGTACCCAGTGAAGTCACGGGCAGGAGAGGAGCCTTGGGTAAGTGAACAAAGGCCTAGTCTTCCAGAACATGGCAGAAAGGATTTGAAGCCCTTTCATTCTGTGCACCAGGGACACAGGGTGAGTGGGGACAGTGGACAACAGTACAAGGTTAGACCTGTGCGCAGAGCCTGAAGACCCCAGCCTGGGACTGAAAGGTGTTTTCAGACCTAGGAATCTTGTTCATTTACAGGAGTCAAACCCTGCAAAGAGAGGATTCTGACGTCATTGTTAGTCCAGACCTGCCCTGTGCCTCTCCTTACATCACACGGGTGTGAGCAGGCGCAGAAGCTGAAAATGTGGAATAAGAGCATTTGTGGGGAAGGGGAGGAGTGAAAACTAACATTTCCTGGAGAAGCCAAACTCAAAATTCTAGAAGCTCAAGGCTTAGCTCAGGTAACATCTCATTCCCAAGGTGTCTAAGCACACATACAAATACATACATACAGCACCCAGGCAGGCATACGCTCATAACCATGAACGCATTTAGACCACTCCAAATGACCCCCCCATCCACTCCCATCTTTGCTAGTATTGGTGGATTATTCTCTGGTTTGCCCTGTGTATAGTAATATTAGAATAATTTTTTTAATTTTCTTACACTATGGTCATGTGTTCAATAATGTCCCTGTCAAGCCATTGTTTAAGATCCACTTAACTCCCTGGTATTTGACTTTTTAAAATAAATTCGTATACTTTAAGTAATCAATAGATGTTTATAGAATAAGTGAAAGGTTTATTTATTTGTTTATTTTGTGGGGTAGTGGGGTGTGTGTGTGTTGCTGGTGCTGAACTCAAGGCCTTTCATGTTAGGCAAATGTTCTATCAATGAGCTATATCTTCAGCTCAGGGGTTTTAATATTAGGAAAGTTAAAATGTACTAATTACTGCCTTTGGAGCTAGAATGCTTAATTAAACCCCCTCTCTCTCTGTATGTGTAGATTTCTGTGCACATGCACTTGTATATGTGAATATGCATAGTAAATATGTATGTCTATGTGTGCGTGTGAATATATATGCATTTGCACGTGTGTGTGTGTTGCTAAAGACAGGATGCAAGGGCTTACACATTCAAAGCATGCCCTCTGCCACTGAGCTATAGTCCTAGTTCTTAATTAAACCCCAAGGGGACTCTGAGAATCGTATCTTCTTAGTCAAAGAAAAATCCGCTTTATTAAAATCCTCTTCTATTAAAATTGAAATCATCTAATTGTTTTATTTCTTTTTACTCCTCCATGCCCCAAATCCATAAGCATGTTTTCCTCTTTAGTTAATGCCACAAAAGGCTAAGTGCAAGTGTAAAGAACTATGCTATCCTTCCCTGGTCCCCTCACAGGAGAGAAGGATTCGGAATTCCTCAGCTGCTGGAAGTGCTACTAGCAAGGGGCCCTCAGCTATCGAGCTCCCTTAGAAATGGCTCCTTCTGAAGACAGACAGCTCTAGATCATACCTCCTCCAGGGGCAGCCACCCTCTGAAACTACCAGTTAATATAGGCATAGAAATACCCAGGGCTTCCGTGATTAGAAGGGATTGAGACTCAACCCCATCAGACTGACTGAGGTTGGAAATGAAATGAACTGGCCCTCCCTCTGCTCATGCCTGCTTTATTCTTTGATGTCTCCAGCGACACTGGATAATAGGCCAGCTAGTCTTCAATGTCCACTTCAAGAGGCCTACTTCTCAAGACACAGCTGTGACAGCCTGCCAGATAGCAGGTGTCAGGCACAGAAGTCACTGACTATGCAGCCTCCGTTGTTCTGAATTTCAGAAACCAGCATGGGGGGGAGGAAGGCAAATCCCTCCCTCCCAAGCAATATACGAAGCTGGGTGATAAAAACATGAACCAGGTGCAATAAGCAGCTGGGGAGGTGGATCTGGGAAGAACTAGGGGAGGAAGGGTAAACGTAACCAAAGTTCTCAAAGCCCTAACCCAGGAGGGGTGGGGAAAGGAAGGTTACCAGACTCCTGGCAGGAGCCGGCTAAAACAAACAACAGTGGCTATGGAATCAAGAGAGATAGAGGAAGGAAGACATGGAAAATTAGAGATACGTGAGGCTCCCTGGACGATCAAAGCCAGACAGATGAGCAGGCAAATTATTGTCATCCGGGGGGAGAATGTTGATGAACATTTATGCCTGACATAAATATTCGCCCTTTCTTTACTCAGTTTAGTCTAACTGCCTACAGATTGTCCACGAATAAAACCGCATAGTCAATAAACAAAATCACGACACACAAGCATTAAAAAAACTCTTAGTGACCTGAATAATTGACTTATTAATAATTGCACCATGAACTTAGGCAACAGGGCAGATATTAATTCTGATGACAGGACACCACCTCTGGTGCTTTGATGGTCCTCTCTCTCTCTCTCTCCTTCCTTCCCTCTCTTTTCTGTCTTTCTTTTCCTCCCCCACCACTTTGAAATACAAGGCTAAAAGCCAATGTTGGTGATGTTTCTTTGGTGGTAACCTCCATTCTAATTTAAAAGAAAATTCTTTATTGGGCTTGTGAGACAGTTGGTAAACCGCTTGCCACTGAGGCATGAAGACAGTTGAATCCTCAGAACACATACAAAAAGTCAGACAGAGAGCTGGGGAGACAGCTCAGCAGTTAAGTGCACAGCCTATGCTTCTAGAGGACCCCAGTTCAAGTCCCAGCCCCCATCTGAGGGCCTACAATCATTTGTTAACCCCAATTTAGGGAATAAGATGCCCTCTTCTAGCCTCTGAGAGTTCTAGGCATGCATGTGATATACATTCAGACAAAACACCCAAACACATAAAAATAGATAAATTAAGATGATGATGATAAAAACAGATAAATTAAGATGATGATGATAAAAATAGATAAATTAAGATGATGATGATGATGATGATGATGATGGTGATGATGATAGGGCCTGACAGTTATAAGGTGCCTGCAACCCAAGCATGAGGACCTTGGCTGAATTCCCAGAACCCTGTAAAAAGGCAGCCAAGATGGTGTCTGCTTGTAATAGGAAAGCAGACAAAAGGGTCCCTGGGATTTAATGACCAGCCAGCCTAGTCTACTTGGTGAGCAGCGGGACAGTGAGATTCTGTTTCAAAAGCAATGTAGACAGCATCTGAAGAATAACACCTGACCGAGGTTGACCTCTGGATTCCACATGCACACTCATGCACATACATGCACACACATGAACACACATGCTCACACACATTAAAAGTACACATACATTCACACACACTTTTTATTTAAATTTACCATTCAGCTTATTAGTGACAATTTGCTGTGCCACCCCTACACAGGTTCTACCTTTTTCTGGGTTGCTGTAGACTATACTAGAAAAAACACCAAAGCCAAAAGCAGTACAAGTGCTAGGCTGCTTGAGATGGGAAAGCATTATGGTCTGGACATGACGCTATGGCGTCGGAAGATGTACTAAGGTGAAATGAAGCTGTCAACCCAGAAAAGGCACTGACCCTCACAAGCCCAGAGTAGGAGGACATGGGCAGCGCTCGTGCCCAACCACGCCCTCCCTAGCTGGGCTCAGCACATTCTTGTACCCATTGATGGAGATTCTTGAAAGGAACGTGAGGGGCAATTGACCAAGATAACATTCCACTTGTCATGTCTCTGATTTTGAGAAGAGCCTTATTATCCTGCCTAATAAAGCAGAAAATTAGCCATTAGCGGAGTGCTCGTGATTAGATTTGGAAGCTTTAACATTCGATAACAAGAGTCAAAAACCCAAATGGAATTTGTTGGTGCAAGATTTTATTAGAACCTAGAAAAAGATTAGATTCTGTTTGCGTTTTGCTCCTAACCTGTGTGTAGTTGCATCAAAGTAGGAACATCCAGTCAGATGCAAAGATGTTTCTCTAGAGACAGGAGCTCTGCAGGCCATGCCACCTCCTAACATGCTTTACAATCGCGCCTGTTATCCATGCTCTACCACCGAGGCATGACTACTTTTGTTTCACGGAAGAACTTTTAGCTAAAGTCAGAATGAAATTAGCATGGCCTATTGTCCTCTAGGGTGCACCTGGAGTCTGCCTTAGTGCAGAGGGTCAAGATGCACATGAGGCCAGTTAAGAGAAAGGATGTAAGGCAACACTAAACACTACTTAACACTAAAATCCAACTGCCCCAATTAAAGCCACACTCTTCAGTTTGCTTCTCCGTGGCCTTCAACAAGCTGATTTCTGTAACTCAATTTGTTTTGCTGTAAAGTAAGCTGGTAACAGTTCCAGTAATCAGGCTGAATGGACTTAAGACTCATATCCAATCTATAACCCGGGTCCTAGGAGCAAGTAGGAAAGTGACCATGAGTGTGCTCCTGAACCTGTGACAAGTCCATCTGCCATTTCTTAAAGAGCAGGAGCCCTCACTGCCCAAGCTGGTGCACACCTTTCTCCATGCATGGTGGAAGAAAAAGCAAGAAATCCAGACAACCTCAAAAATCCAAAGATTCCCCAACAGGGTCATAGAAAGAGTGGGCAATGAAGAATCATGTACACTGTAACAAAGTTCTCTGAGAGAAAACAGCATTGCCAGTTCTGTGCAATTTTAGCATCTGAGATTCTGAGGATTCCCTGAGCATTATGTAATATCTCCAGAAAGCACTCAAGGCCCTGGACAGGTGGAAAATTCACAGATACGGCTCCTGATCATCAGTTCCAAGGAAGTAGGATCTGGCTACTGACTATTACTGGAAGGGAATGGACCCCTGCCCAGCTGGTTATCACTGCCTATGAGGAAAATGGAGACAAAAAGAACTGAGGAAGGTAGAGGGAGAACCTCCAAATAAAAAAAAAAATTTGGATATCGAACTGAATAACCATCACATAACACATAATGTAACAGCCAATAGTTTGTTAGGCAGGCATTGAGTCAAATAGGCTCCTCACAGCTCAATGGAATAAACCTAACGACATACACTCTTAAGTTTATGTGTGGGCAACTGAATCATCTAAGATAAAGATTCCTTTACCTTTATGCCTTCCAAGTGCCAGCTCCCATGCTAACCTTCAGATAATTTTAGAAATTTCAAACCTAACAGATTGTCACTACAGCCACTACAAACGCCTTTGCTCCCGTCTCAGGCTGAAGTGAATCGAGAGGAGACAGAGACAATAGGCTTCCTAGTCAGTCTTGACTAGATTGATTTTGCAATTAGCTATTCTACACCCTTTAATTAAAGTGGCTAAGACACCGGACCAGTCCCCCTCCGGCATCATTCCAACCAAAGGCTCTCTCAGAATCCTGCTTCCACCATCCTTGGGAAATGTGTTTAAAATATATATGTTTATACCTATATGCATATACACACGTTTCCCATTTTTCCTTCCTGGTCCTGCATGTAGTACAGCAATAGTTTTGCCCTTCGCTCCTCCTCAGGCTTAGAAGGACAAAGTCACACTGATACTCAACCATCTTGCTACTAGGGAGTTTAGATCCCATCTCCAACATCGCCTATGGGAAAATGGAGACTGACTGACACAGTCAGGTGCCTAGCATGCTTCACGTAAACACAACAGCAAGGTGCCGTTCCCGAAACGGCACGATCCGTCACAAAGTCTTCACAGACAGAAATCATTTGAATTTATCTCTCCCATAAATAACACATATATTTTAAAGAGCTGAGGCATGTGACTTAGGGGCATGACTCAATAAAAGCCTTTGAAAATAGCAGAACTGAACTTGGAAGACAATGGGACATCTTCAAATGCTTTGTCGTGAGACGCTGTGAAGGATGGCATAAACCCAAAGAGAAAGAAGGGTGGAGAAACATCCGTCAAAAATATCTGACCGTCGTCTTTGTGCAATGTGAATGGTTGATTTCTATTTACTGGAGCTTGGGACTTCTTCCGGACTTTCCCTCACTACCTCAGGAGGTTGAACACTGACCCCAAGTACGTGACCTCATACACACAGACAGCAGATGCCAGAGAAAATCTCCCATGGAAGAATTTAACTTGGCAAATTATTCTTCCACAAAGAGCGAGACCGCACGTTTAAATATTAACTACCGGACTCACCACATTATCCACACCCCCGCAACCAGTGATCACGTTTTTCCAGATGATGAGCCATCCGCGTTGCGTTCCGTGTTCCCAGAGGCAGTGAGGCAGGAAGACGAGCAAAAAAGAAAAGAGGACAGGATTAGAAATGGCTCAAGAACTGTTGTTAATCCCGCACCCAAACCCTGGAAGTGCGACAACCTGCCGCTCCTCTCTAGGAACCCCCCTCCACACCACACACACACACACACACACACACACACACACACACACCCTGACATCCGGAGCGGAGAAGAAAGTGACTGTGAAAGCAAGGTAGATAATTCAGGAAGATCCAAAGGGAACATTCATTAGCTTTTTAATTTAACAGGTGCAAATAGAATGACCACAAGGTGCGTCAGAATGCGCAATAGATGTTTCCAGAAAGATAATAGGGAAGAATTACGTGAACATATAGGGACATAAAAGTAATTAAAGCAAGTCTGGACTAGAAATGAAGGGTGGGGGGAGGAATTGCTGCAAAACAGACTTAGACCACATCCACACCCTAACTGGAAACCTAGTGAAATTTACCTGAAAGAATTTTAATTATACCTCTCAAACAATATAAATCATATGTCAGTTTATACATGCTACAGGCCAGGCCATGGTGTAGATTTAAGTCCTCCAAAGACAAGAGCAAGGGGATAAAATATTACTATTATCATTTTGATCCTGGTAAGTACACTTACTAATACCTATTAGTAAAAGGGAAAAAAACTTGACATGTTTTTAAATCTAGAAGCAAAATGCATAAAATTTAACTGCCTTTAATCTGATAAGCCCTATCATTGCTCTAACAGGACAGAGAGTCACAGCCCATGAAATCATATGGACATTGTCAGGTGGATAGAATACCCTAGAGCAAGTCTTTGTGCCAAACAGCTTTTCTGCCACAGGGTTCAAGGTGAAAGATCATTTGCCAAGGTCATGCTAGAGAAATTCTGTTTTTGGGGGGAGTGCTTGGGTCTTACAGGGTGCCCTTCAGACAGTTTTCTTAAACAAGGACTGGCAGCTTAAAGGAAAAGGGAAAAGGAAAGTTTTTGTTTGTTTGTTTGTTTTGCCAACTATTTATGTCGGTTCCTATGCATTGCAGTTCCTTGAAGGCACCCACTACTAAGGACCCATTTGTTTTGAGGGCAATCAGGCTGAAGGCAACCAGCCCAAGAGTCCAGATTTAGCCTTAGGGACTCAACCCTCTCTCTCCTCCATGGGTCCTAAGAGTAGAAATATCTTGCCACCCATGAAATCAAGGCCATTCGAAATGACCAGTTTCTGGGGCAAAGAATTGCGGGAGACTCGGAAGCCATCTGACAAAACCCCAGGCCTGAGGTTACATCTACAGCTTCTCCTACATGTACCCTAGGAGGCCCAGACACTGAAGTTGGGAACAATGGAATGTTCTCAGCATACAGTGTCCCTGCCTGGTCCTGATGGCAGTCCTGGGTTAAATGTCAATGTGGTCTGAACACGGTCCACAGACAAAGGAAGTCTGGGCAGGACAGGAGCCGACAGGAACTGTGGCAAACTCTCTCCCCTCAGCCTAGGTGGGATCTGCCACACCACAGGGACCTGAAGAGCATTTGCATCCGTGTGTTTTTCTGGCAGTATTATCCACTCTAGTCAAATGTGGAAAGCCATGCAGGTATCTGTCCGTGGGTGAAGGGGTGAACAAAACATGCCACTCACTTAATAAAGGAAGGGAATTCCGAAACCATCAATACATTTCACCAGGCAAAATAACCAGACCCCAAAAAACAAAATGTGCCACTCACTTAATAAAGGAAGGGAGTTCTGAAACCATCAATACATTTCACCACGCAAAATAACCAGACCCCAAAGAACAAAATGTGCCACTCACTTTACAAAGGAAGGGAATTATGAAACCATCAGTACACTTCACCACACAAAATAACCAGACCCTAAAGGCGAACATGATCTCCTCAAGTAACATGAGCCCTCTCCAGTAGCCATACTTAGAGTGACAGATTGTGAAATGGTGTGACCAGGCTGGGAGGCAGAGGGGGTTTGAGTAAGAGTGTAGAGCATTAATCTTGCAAGTCAAGGGTTCTGGGATGTGTGGTGACCACGCCACAAAGATGCACAGAACACCCCTGAACTGCATCTTTAAAAACAACCGATGGGAAATCTTAGGTCACATGTATTCTACCAAAATTAGAATTAAAAAAAAGAAAGGAAAAAAAGGAACTATTGTTAAATTGGGTTTTGGAAAGGTGCGGCCACCCCACAGAGGCTTGGTCTTATCGTGAAAAGACGTGACTTGTAATAGAACCCAAAGCAGCCTAGTTTTAATTAAAAAGCTCAGTGTTACTCCCAGCAGATGGCAAGGTGAGAGGAGCTATGTAGCATGCACTGGAAGAAATCATGACAAAGATGTCTCCAAGCCTCCCGCCAGGCCTGCTGTCAGCTCTCAGCCCAGGGCTCACAGAGCACACGTGGGACTGCCCCTGCTGCTGTGGCCCTGGGGGCAGCTGAGCCCTCTCCAAACCCTGAACACTTTGCAGATTATTTCGAGGCAACATGAAGGCTTCTGCACATCTTTTGTGTATTATTAAAGTTCAGTCAGTACCTTTACTTGTGGGTAAGGTTTTGGTTTGTAACCCAATTTCCTTTCTTTTGGATTTTTTTCCCTTCTTCTTATAGAACTCAAAGTTTACGGTAAGGGACCAAGAAGTCACACAAAGCTACAACTGATCCTCTCTTATACACTGAGTAATTTTATTTTAAAGGGGGAGCTGGGAGTGGTGGTGCATTCAGGAGGCTGAGGCAGGAGGAACACAAGTTCAAGGTGAGCCTGGGTTGTAGAGTAAAGTCAGAGGAGTCTTTAAACAAAAAACAAAAAAACCTGGAGCCAGGAAGGGAAATGCATGTGTTGGTGCTGGCTGAACTGGCAGTCTCTACAGAAGAGATAAGCTCAGGTCTCTGCTTTAGACTCCCTGGCTTCTCTCACAGCAGGCTAACCTCAGTGAGAAGCGATAATGTCCCCAGGGAAGGACTCAGAGTGAGAGCTAGGGGTTCAGAGGTCCTTTTCGAAACCAGGTGACCCTGAGCAAGCCGCTGCCCACGCCAAACTTCCTTGAATGAAAAAGGAGAAAAACATGTTCTGAGTTTTTCATAGAAAAGAGGCCACAGAAGATCTCCAGCAGACACAGGGCATCAGAAATGCAGGGCAGACTTTGGAATGTCCTTGCTGTTATCTGCCTCTCAAGGCTTCTTTCCCTTAAATGATAGTCCTGGGATACAGAATGTCCTGTGGTTTCTTCCTGGCTTGAGTGTGTTCCAGTGCCTTGGCTCAGCATTGAAGCTGAATAGCGAGGGTTTGAAGCAGAAAATCTCCTCAGGCTGGAGATCTTTGGGACTTGTGGCTGGGATAAGGGAAGGTCTTAGGGCAGCACTCCCCTCCCCTTGACTCTATCCTGGTAGTAGCTTTGGAAGAAAACAGGGACCAGAACACACATGACATGCTCCTGGCTGCTTCTCACCTGGTGTTCTCTGCTACCTATGGACACTAAGGATTCTGTTTGATTTGGAGATGCCTTGCTAAGATATGGGCTCCTGGAGGGGGCATAGTGTGGGGCCTGAGGAGATAGATGGCTCAGCCTGTAAATTCTAAGAACTTGCTGTGCAAACATGAGGACCTGAGTTCAATCCCCAACACCCACTCTTCTAGAACTGGGGCCAGTGACTAACTTAATCAGCAAGACTAGGCCCTGGTGAGAGACTTTGTCCCAATAAACAAGGTATGTCCTGAGGAACAATTGCTGACCTTCACACACACACATATGCATATACACCCAAATACATACATGTTCTCCACAACCACTACCCCCAAACAAGCAAAGAAGTCTTTGGAAGAACAGAACTGTGGGCTAGATAAACATTTTTAAAATAGTGGGAAATGTAAAAGTAATGCACAATCTTTTCTGTCAGAGTGAAATAAGACAAAACTTCACTTTAAAATTGTAAAGAGTTGGGCAGTGGTGGCGCACACCCTTAATCCTGGCACTCGGGAGGAAGACACAGGCAGATCTCTGTGAGTTCGAGGCCAGCCTGGTCTACAGAGAGAGTGCCAGGACAGCTAGGGCTGTTACACAGAGAAACCC
>LOJH01053349.1:0-12200 GCA_001685095.1 Ellobius talpinus
GTGTTGTTATTTCGGGGTATAAGCTAGCCATGTGGGAGCAGGGCGGGATGAAAAACAGGCCTGCGCTCCCCTTTCACTACAGTCACAGACACTATGTGCTGAAGTTAGGCTCCTGATTTGGGGCTGTTTGTTCTAGGATGGAAGCTCTTTTTTGTTACCTCTGTGCTGGCTAGATTTATGTCAACTTGACACAAGCTTGATGACAAGAGCCATCAGAGAGGACAGAACCTCAACTGAGAAAATGCCTCCATCAGATTGGGCTGTAGACAAGCCTGGAGGGTGTTATCTTAATTAGTGACTGATGCGGGTGGGGGAGCAGTTCATTGTGGGTGCCGCCATCCTGGGGCTGGTAGTCCTGGGTTCTATAAGAAATCAGGCTGAGCAAGCCATGATGAGCAAGTCAGAAAGCAGCATCCTTCCTTGCCTCCAGGTTCCTATGCTACTTGAGCTCCTGTCCTGGCTTCCTCCAGTGATGTACTACAATGTGGAAGTGTAAGGCAAATAAACCGGTTCCTCCCCAACTTGCTTTTGGTTATGGTGTTTCATCATAGTAGTAGTAACCCCAACTAAGACATTCTTCAAATATGAAGGAGATGTATGAAACATGCCTCCAAATCCACGGGGGCTTCTGGAAGTTAGCTCAGTTGGTAGAGAGTTTCTCTAGTAAGGGTGAGCTCCTGGGTTTGATCTTGACCCTCAGCACTGAATAAGCCAATTGTGCTGGTACAGCTCTATAATCCTGGCACTTGGGAAGTGGAGGCAGGAGGATCAGGAGTTCAAGATCATCCTTGGTTATATGTAAGCTTGAGTACGAATTGAAATATGTGAGACCTGTTTCAAAAAAAAAGTATGTCTGAGCCACTGAAACCCTCTGAGCCCTTGTTTGGGATGAAGGAGTGGACATAAACTCTAAGGACACTGATACTCTGAGATTATATTTTAATTAAATCTTTCCCCCGGCTTAAGAACACTTTTTTTTGGTCTTACATAAATCTTCCTAACAACTCGCATAAGACACTTTGTATCACTACTAACGACCCTCGTGCACAGGGCGTTCTGACAGCCACCATCTTCAGGTGACTGTAATCTGCCCACATCTCCATATTAAATCCCTGCAAGGATGTTCTTAGATTTAAGGTACATGATATGCATTTTAATTCTGATTAATTACTGAGTTATTCACGGGGTTCTTTCTAATTTCTCAAAAGGGGTAAAAGTGAGCAGTAGACAGATGTTGACAAATGACAGCAGGGTCATTTTTCTCTTCTTTGCTCCATGATTTAATAAGCCAACATATGCCAGTTGTACCATATTTTCTTAGAGGTATGCACCTAAGGGCGGCAGGATCAAGGAAGAATGGCCTGAAAGAGAATCATTTGCTTTTCACTCTTACCACACAAGGCAGAGCGGACGGCGGTTAAGTCAGCAGAGAGCCAGGTGTTCATCTTGTTATCAAGATAGCTCCTGATCTATCTGGTTGTTTTCCCAGTAGCAGCTATAACATGTGATAGGAGACATTTCTTTCAAAACACTTGGCTGAATCCAAACTGTTGTTTACATCTGGAGACCCTCAGCATTCTGAGTTTCAGCAGAGAGTAGATAAGGTACTTCTCGTTTTCTGCCCTGTGGCGAGATATGGAGCTGCGGCAGGGGCCCCCACCTACCATCCCCCCTCCCCGAGATCTGGAGACACTGGAGCTGCCACAGGACAGGGCCGTGCCATGGTGAGCAGCAGCCCTGCGAGCCTTCTGTGTCCTGCAGTGCAGAGGCCATTCAGCACTCACACTGGTGCCAAAAGAAGCAAGCACAGGCACATGAGTCAGCCCAGGAGGGTTTGATTCGGCCTGCCCCTCCCTCTTATCATTTCTATCTTATCATTTCTATTCTACCAGATAGAAATGATAGACTCCTTAACTCTAGGAGTCTGTTAGTACTCCCAGCGTACCTCCTTTTACATTAAAAATACAGTGAAACCCTTTTATTTCAAAATATCTCTCGAGCCTACAGAGGAATTGTGGGGTAATACAATGGATCACCGAGAGTGTTTTCTCAGTTTATCCACTTTTTAAAAATCATTTTTTGTTCTGTTTGCTTAGTTATGATCTCTTTTCCTTTTCTCCCACATACCTACATTTTATTATTATCTCTGCTTCAAGCAAGAGTAGGTTACATCTGCCACGCCCTTTCTTAGCCATTCATGTGGCTGCATCCAAACTGTATGAAGAATCACACTCTTTTCGAAGTGTTTTTTTAATCACAAATTATACCCAAGATTCACGTGACATTTTCATACATGTGCCTCTTGTATTTCGATCACATTCACCCCATTACCCTCTCTGGTCCTCTTCCCACACCCACTGACATGTTTTCTCTTTCTAACCTGTCCAATTTCATGTCTTTTCTTATTTATTCTGCATGCTGTGTGACCCAATGAGTTCATTTATAGTCACTTATGAAAGAGAAGATCCTTTTATACTCCCACACTGGCTCTCCAACTTGAGGAATTTAACACTGACACAATACTCACGACTTCCTTTCTGTATTCAGATTTTGCTAATCGCATCGATCAGCCGTGTCCTTTTACCCGTTGTCTTTATTCGTCCAAATCTATTTTAGGATCATACATTGCACTTATTTGTCTTGATCTTCTTAGTCTTCTTTTCACCTGTATCAACCTTTCTGCTTTTCCTTCTTTTATGATATCGGTATTTCAGAAACATAAAATCTGACTGTTTTAAATTTAAATCTTTGTTTTAAATTTAAATCTTTGTTTTAAATTGCCTGAGTTTCTTGTGATTGAATTTGGCAGTGATTTCAACATAGATCTCTTTGGGGCCGCACATTCAGAAGCTCATCTGATGTCCATGCGATTTTCTAAGGTGTTTTCTAAGTCAGTCATTCAAAAGTTAGCGTCTTTTCTCTCTTAACGTGCAGATGATGTTTTGATGTTGTGTGCCTCTTTTCTTTCTAATCAAATATCACTCCCATTGATCAGGTTTTTGAGAGGCTTTTGCATAAGGCCCAGGATACTACTGAGCTTTTGATCAGGCTGCTTGATCAGTAGCCAAAGATGACCTTGAACTCCTGATCCCCTTCCTCCATTTCCTGAGTGCTGAATCATATTTCACCACTATGCCCAACTTGTATGGTCCATTCTTGTGAGTCAGTTGCTTTATCTTCTATTATTTTATTTTTTTTAAACAATATTTTTTATTTTTACATACCAATCCCAGTTCCCTCTCCCTCTCCTCCTCCTGCTACCTCCACCTTCTGCCCACCCTACCCACCATCTGCTCCTCAGAGAGAGTAAGGCCTCCCGTGGGGAGTCAACAAAGTCCAGCCCATCACACTGAGGCAGGACTAACACCCTCTCCCCTGTTTCGAGGCTGAGCACAGTAACCCTCCATAGGGAATAGACTCCAAAAAGACAGTTCATGCACTAGGGATAAATACTGGTCCCACCGCCAGTAGCCCCATAAACTGCATAAGCCACACAACTGTCCCCACATTCAGAGGGGTTCCCAGGCTGACCTCCAATTCACAGAGATCTGCTTGCCTCTGCCTCTGGAGTGCTGGCATTAAAGATGTGAGTCACTATTGCTCTGCTGAATATACTTTTTAATGAGTCCTCATCTGATGTATGAGATAGAGTTTGTCTCTGTTACTTACACTTAAGAACCTGACTGAGTACATTTAGGGAACTAAGAACAAAGCTAAGAGCTCACCAAACCACTGCACTCAAATATTGCATCTAGTTAGTTCACAGAACATAGGGGTGAACAGCATTAGGACAAGCAACCATGGAACTTCTCAAATTAGCTCACTCCACTCGTACAACACATTTCAGGCCAGACCTTCTTCAACTGTCAGCCAAATGCCTGCTAAAATGGGTCATGTAAATATCAAATAGTTATAACACAGCCGAAAAGCGGGAAAATGTCAGTGTTGGTGACTGAGTGCCAAACACCTGGCTATTTGGAAACATCTCCTGGTTTGCTGTAATGTTTACTTTTCACTTAGCATTTTCAGTGTCATAAATGTCAAAATAAAGAATAAAGGAGCAATGGAAATAAAATATCCAAGAAAGGCAGACTTCACCCCAATATTGGCTCCAACTAAACAATTTAGGGCTTTGGGGGAAATTTGAAAAAATTTTTTCCATCTCAAATTTCTCATTTATGAAATGAGATGGCTGAAGTGAACTTTTAAACAGGTTTTTTAAATAAGGATTCTATGATCTGAAAACAGCACATTTTCTTGCCTTTCTTCCTTTCTTTCTTTTTCTTTTTTTGAAACACAGAAACTGTTCACCTAGAATGTTCTATTCAGCACATTTGGATCCAAGATTATTTTGGAATAGACCAAACACTAGTAAAATGGCTCCCAAGCCTTTAGAGAATAGAGACATCAGTACGATTTAGTGTAAAGAGGTTCAAACGGTTTCAAGCTATCAGAGTGACTGTCTTTCCCGAGAAACAATCTCGCACAGTTTGGTACTGTCAGACCCAGAGCCACGTGGCTCATTTGGACAGTCACACTATCAGGGAGCCATTAAAACACCAGAGACATCCTTATGAAACACAGTTGAGTGAAATGGGTTGTTTATCTTGTGTAAGAAAAGATTTCAGCGGATGAAGATATAATAGTCTTTCAAAGACAGGAAGGTCATTTTACTTAGGTGGAACATCATGTTGACTTGCATCTCCCCCAGAGGGAAACAGCAGTTCATTTGGTGTGTATTCCACTGTCAAGGCATTGAAGGTGCTGTGCACATCACAGGCATTCTGTGCACACACAGTTGTGATCACTGCTCTTGCCAGCTGCTTTTTTGGTGAACCTTATCATGCTTCTGTGACATTAAAAAGCTACCCAAGGATTAAGTGTTTGTAGAGGGTGTCAGTTCAATGACAGGGCTCTGTTCTCCATACAGAGGTTCTGCACATTTGTGCTTCTCAAATGTTGATGTGCATGTAAATCCCGATGCCTTGGTCTGCAGCAGCATCTGAGATCCTGCAGTTCCAACAAGCCCTCGGCTGTTTCATGTGCATACGCTCATCTGCTGTTTCAAGTGTTGCACGGCTACACGATCTGAGCATGACTTTTAGAACCTGACTCCCTAGCACCATTAACACCCACACACAAGGGGAAAAGACATACCACACAGCTCTGGCAGCCTTATTTTCATATGAAGGTTTAATTTTTCCTCATATTGCCTTAAGGAGATTCATATTTTCTAATTGCCAGCTCTCTGTTCACACTGTGTTGATCTTGTAGAGCTTGGTCTGGTGACCACCTACCGGTTACCTGGTGATCGGGCAATATTTCCCTGGCAAGTGTTGGATTTACTTATCATAGATGGTTACTTCAGTTGACTGTATTTGTTCGTTCATTAATTAGTTAATTAATTAGAGACATAGAGATCCACACACACTTGCTGCACACCCTGGGTGTGGTGTAGGCTTTCTCAGGGTGTTTCTCACTGCATTCCTTCTCCATGCCATGCTAGCTTAGTGCCAGGGCTCATGTGCACACAGACACTGCACTGCTCAGTCACCTACTCTCCCTGCATTTGGCTTCATGAATCTCAAGCAAGTGTCTTGCCAACCAGGATGCTCTGTGTGGTGCCTTCCTACTGTTTTTTTTTCCTTTAGGAAACTTTATCTCATCCTTCACTGTTGCCACTTCACACTCCAAAACCTGGAGAGTAAAGATATACAATTTTATAAACTATCTCTTGCATTAAAAGAGAAGAAACCTTTGCTGGACCTCACAGCCAAATTAGTAAAAATGTCTTATGGTCCCTTGAGACTCTGCCTGTGATCCTACTGGGTACTCAGCCTGTTTAATTAACCTACCTTTAAGAGAACAATGTAACAACCAGCATTCCTTGCCTTAGATTTCCCACCTAATCAGCTTTTACAACCTAAGCTAATACTTAGCTTTAATCTTAAGTAATGTCCTCTTCCATGCCCTTGATCCAGAGTAATACGTGTGTATCTGTGCACTGTGACAATCATTTGCTCAAAGCCGCCAACAGGTTGGAAGAAACCTTATACCATGAAAATCCACCATGAATGCTGGAAACAACGTATGGAGAGCTTGTTTGCAGTGCTCAGTGCTTTGAGGACAGTTGGTGGCAGTTGGAGTCAGTGACTTAATCCTTTGTAAAACACTGCTAATAATTTCTATAAAGAATCCTCATTTCTTCCCCATATGATGCTTTCTGTGCTAGTCAGTAAATACAGAGCAGAGACCTTTGCCATGGACACAACCACAGGGATAGACACAGACACCAACCAGGAACCACAAGCTACAGACAAAAGACACAGAAGAGAAGGAGAAAACTCAAACTTGGGCTCACTCTTGATCAACGTAATCTGAGAAGTCTGTGATTTCACTGCTTAATGTGATGCCAATGTATTTTTGTGCCTATGATGTCACCTTTTATGCATTTAACCAATGTAGTAGAGAATTCCTTTCCTAAACAGCAGCCTGCAAGTAATTCCATAGCCATTGTGGCCTCCTGAGGTTTTACTTTGCAAACTAAACAACCCATGTCCTTTAACCAATACGCACACGCCATTTTTGAATTTGTACATTATTTCAGTTGCTTTAAGAGCCACATGGCTTTGAAGAGGTGGGAGTGGGAATTCTGCATCACCCTAGGTAGATTACTGGCATCAAAACAGCAGTAACCCTTTCTTGATATGTCTGTGACTCATAGATCCCCAGATGGTACTCTGCAGAGGAGAAACATTGCTACAGCAAAGCTCCATCACAGGACTTCCTGGGTTTACAGAGGTATGTTCACATGGACAGTGGTTTGGAGCTGTACATGTATGTGTAAGGCTAGCTACCCCACCTGGCTCAGGTCTGCTCAGCTGAACACTGCTGACAGAGATCTGTACATCTCTCCTCAGCAAGACAGGGGATAAATAGCCTCCTCCCATCCCAGTGTGCAAGCATTGCCATCCATGTGGTTTATGACTCTGGTTGTCTAAAGGAAAAGTCTGTAGAAATGACCTGTTTACTGAAAATCCACTTGAAGTGGGATGCTTGTTAATTGTCCAATGGAATTTAAATAAGAGTATGCTATCTCCTAGAAATAGGAAGTCCCAGTGTTACTCTTCGACACTACTGGACAACATTGGCAGCTCTGAAAATTCAGCAATTGTCTTGATAGTGAAACAACACGATATTGACTACCTTCCTGCTTGTATTTGGTACAGTGCAGTAATGTAATAGACAAGATATAATCGTCTTCCTCAGCAGACTAGGAAAGGTCAGTTTTCCATTTGGTGTCCTTATTAAAAGGTATGGCAGGGGTGAGGAGAGGGACTGAGGGACGGCACCCCTGAAAGAAACGCTACCACTAATTCCATTCTTATCAACATAACTTTGTCATTTGGGAATTCTGAGCATAAAAACTGGTGATGTTGTTCAGAAACCTGACAATGTTTTTTTTTCTCTTCTTTCTTTCTTTCTTTCTTTCTTTNTTTTTCTCTATTGGTCTATTTGATTTTTTCTTTTTGGAAACAGGTCTTGCTGTGTAGCTCAGCCAGATCTTGAACTTGCGGTCCTGCTCCCCCAGTCTCCTGCCCTATTGTTGGGATTACAGGTCTGTGCCACCACACCCAACACGCTTGAGATTATGTTGTTCTTTATTGCCACCCAACTCCAGCTGGACTTGGGTCTCTCAGAAAGGGAGATGAATTGGTGGTTTTCCTGCACCCTCACTGCGGGAGAGGCTTCAACAGGAAGACAATTCTGAGCTAGGAACCCTTGAAACAGCTCTAGCTTTGCCACTTTGGAAAAGAGTTGAGCTCAAGGGAAAGAGAGAAAGCCCAAACCAAACCAGCCAAACAAAGCAAAACAGCCTGCCAGATGTTCTCACAGCATGGTACGCTGCATCTCAATGCTTCCAAGGTTGACCGTGGGTATGTAGAAATTCTGGATTTAAAAATCAACAACTCTGCTTTTACTTTCTCTTCATCTGTACTTTAAAAATGTTTGAGAGCCAAAACATGCATGTGCTGGAATTTGTAATCTCAAGCACATGCTTTTAGGAAGAATTTTATAAACTACGAATAAAATCTACAGAGCCCATATATGGTTTTTAGAGTGTCTACTGTTAACTGTTGGCTGAGGAAGGGAATTTTTCCTCTCAATCAGATAATATATAACACTAGCCACAGCTATCAGAAATGCTAGTGCTAACTGCTGAGTGTTCAACCCATATCAAGTGTAATTGCTTGCGAAGATACAGAAAGCCACTTTAGAATCTTGCTGGAGATTTCCCTGTAATTTCAAGCTTAACTGGACACGAATTTTCTTCAACAGAGTTGTAGTAGAGAGTGAAGACATTAACCCCATTGTAAGAATGTTGCTCATTACTCACAGCAAAGCTTGTGAGGAGAGGCATGTGTCACTTAAGCTGAGTACAGGGGCAGGGGAAAGGACAGTAGCCATCTTTGACCAAGACAACAGAGCCATCCCTGCCCAGTCTGGTTCATGATGCCTAAAGCATCCTACCTCATCTTTCACTCCCAATGCCAATGGTTCTAACACCACGGTAGGGCTGATGACCTAGCAAAGGGTTGACGGAGAAATGAAGTAGGAAGAAAAGGTACCACAGGAGTATGGAAGAGGCATCGGCTGGAGAACTGCAAGTCCCCAGAATAACATCAGCAGCTTGCTGAGGGTCTCCACTGTGGCAAGCCGAGGCATGGATGCTGACAGCATCCACAGACTACATTGGCCTTACTCCTTAGTGCTTGGTGCTGAGAAAACCTAAAAGGATCTCCAGTGGTTAGGTCCAATATTTTAACATGATTGATTTATTTACCTAAATAGGCCTCCTTTTAAGGAAAATTTTAAGGAAAAGCTCAAATAACATTATAAATTAAAAAAACTTAAATCTGTTTTGGGGGACAACAAACAAAATGCTGCCTTTGAGAGTAGCTAACAATCTTCTAATTTTACAGTAGGCATGCTCTCTGCTCTATGCGTTGTGAAGCTTAAATAAGCAAAGAGCCTGCACTAAATGCCTGGGATGAAGGTCAGTCACCATCACAAGTAGATTATTGTGGGTTTGATTTCCTTCTGAAATAAGTTTTTTAATAAACAAAAGAAGAAATTACCACTAACTCTTCATCCCCCCAAAAAACTTAATTAAAAATGTAAATAACAATGATCTATATCTATATTCCAGGAAACGAGTCAGGCTAGGAAAATACTCAGAGACCATGGGTCCTTTCACTCCTATTGGCAGTGTTAACTTATACCCACACGAGCAAACAAGCGCCTTAGCACTGGACACAGGGATGCTGGTGGGGTTAAGACCACTGTGTGCTCATCAGTAGCAGACATGATCACAACTGATGCTGGACTGTATTTAGTCACCCTTGATCCCCTTGTGAGACAGGATCAGGAAGCAAGACCAAAGCCGTCACTAATAAGAGCCACCCTTGTTTAAGTTACTGGGGTAATTGATTCCCTCTGGAAATAACTGGTGGAAAACAACTCCCAGACCTGGAAAACATTCACGGCGATGGCCAGGAAACCAAGAACTATGCTTCTTCCTGTCCTTTGTCTGTTTATAACAGATGTCGCTTTTCAACTTGTAATGAACTATCAGAACGAACCAAATGGGTGTTTTTAAAAGCCTGTGAGTGCAGGTTCTACCACAAGTAGACCAGTTAGCCTTCTGCATGAGAATACAGAATACACTTGCAGAAGCATTAAGTCGCAAACACGAAGGCTCTGCAGGGGTTTTAACTGGACTATTTTTAAGGCTTCATGTGAACACCCCCCTCCACTCCAGATTGTTATTCACAAAGCACTTTGTTTTTAAAATATCTTGCACATGTAAAAGAGAAGACTTAGAAGGTATAGGACACAATTCCAAGGGATTTTTGTTTCATACCTGTTTTAATACAGCAAAGTAATATCAACGTTTCAAATATGCCCAAAGCTGGCAGCAGCCTCAGTCAACATTCATGCTCCTGGTCTATGTTACAGAGGACACGTTGGGATTTTAATTGAAAATTTTTGAGGGTGTTTGGACTGTGTTTCTGCATGTGAGTGCCTAGAGTCAGGCACACACAAGACGGAGCTAAAACTGATTAGGAGCCATTTTTTAAATCTACCAACACCATGGAGGGTCTATTTGCAGGCTAAATGACAGTGTTGGGAGAAGAGAGTGGGTGTTTCAGAATGTAAACAAAGATATATTATGAATCAGGTTGTCAGAGGTGCTTTGGGGATAATCAGAAGTCCCATTCAGACCATATCTGAAATGTTTTGCTTAACATAATGGTCAGGAACGAGGGGAAAAAGCATTGTGCTCTAAAATTTTGGCAAGGATGCTGATTGTAGCTTTTGTTTTGTAACATTTTCAAGTTAGGCTTGGCAGACCAGATTGGTGAGCTTCATTGCGAGCCCTGGTGTTACAGCAGCACACATCACAGTGGGAACAAATGGACAATCTTGTCACATTCTGTCTCCTCTTCCAAAGTAAAATTAAGCCTTCAGAAACTATTCTAGACCAGTTAAGTTTCAATAGCAACCTCTTTTAAAATATCCTGAAAACTGAGTTAAAATAGTTTTTGAGAGTGTGTGAATTCACCAGATTATTTCTTCAATTCTGCATTCACAAGAACTTATTTTGGAAACAAACAAACAAACAAACAAATTAAAAACAATAGCATCAACCCCCCCAACAAAAAACGTCATGGAAAATTTTCAATACATTGCATTAGGCAGCCAACTATGAATTGTGTGCATGTGAGAAAATTTCTGAGTGCTGAATCTGTTTATTCAAATCTTTCTCTTTTACCTTTGTCAAGAAACGAAGATTGCTATGTAAATAATGAAAGCTTACTTATCATTCTTGAATGAAAACAAAGCACAAAACTAAATCAGTCTTTGCTGCTGGTCTCCCCCCCAAAAGTAGTGGGAGAGTTCCTTTGATTTTAAACTTTCTAATCAGGCAGACTTTATTTGGTACATATCTTTAGATTATACTAATAATTATCCATCAAAGTGACATAATCCCATTAATGACTTTCAAAGCAGGATGATGTCAGTGACAGGGCAATACTGTTGGAATTCTCCTCGGCTGACTCTGAATTCTCACCAAACTTAAGATACAATCAGTAACATGTTTAAGATAAGATACAATTAGTACTATGATAACAGTACATGATAACTCAAAGGAATTTCCCCAAGACCTGAAAATTAAATATTAAGTCATGCATGCAGCAGTGTGTTTGTTATGTCTAAGCCCGGAGAAGCATCTTTCGCCCTCACACAGACACCGGATGGATGCCAGGTGTGGGGGACACCGCCTATGAGGACTGCTATCTGAGTGTCTTTGGAAAGGAACCCCCGGGGGAAAGATGTCCAGGGATAGGGAATGAGCTCCGCTCACACTTTAGAAGGCTGAGTTAGTGCTTGCGTTATCTCTCCACCACACAGCAGTACAATTTTCTCATGAGGAAGAATCAATCTCATGCATAAAAACTAGACTCAAGGTTAAAGTAATCTTCCCAACTGAGTACAGCGCTGGCATCTGATGAAGCCCCTCCTGAGAACCCCAGAGCCGCTCCACTGTCACTACTAGGACAGGTGACAATGTCCTGTCACCTGAAGGGGGGAAAATACATCGCAGGACCTTTAAAATATAATGCATTACAGAACACTCCGACTATGGCTAAGTGCTGGGACTGTGGAGAGCCCTGTGCAGGCAGGAGAGGCAAGTCTGGCTGATGTTTGCCCTTCAGCTGACATACTTGCGAGGTGCAGCGATGGGTTTGCAAGGAAACATGGTCACCTCCTTGGGGTTCCTCTGCTAGGATCCCAGAGCCGGCTTAAAGGTACAGCCTCAGAACTGAACAGAAAACAAACTTCCCCGCGTGTAAGTTCCCGGTCTTCCCTCCCCATCCCACCCAGGGAACAGTCCAGTGTTTCTGGGGAACGCAAACGCCTCGGTCATGGTGCACCAGTCACTTGTTGAGTTGGGCGAGGTGCATCTCTGGCCACCAGGAACTTGGGGGAGCGTTGGTCCCTCCATCGACCCGCGGAAGGTCTCTTACCTGCATGTGTCCCTGGTACATTCTGCCCCGGCGTCGTCAAGGCTCCCGAGGCCGCGGGCTGCCCTCTGGGCTGGGCTGGTTAGTAGGGAGGAGCGGGGCGGGCAG
>LOJH01053350.1:0-11314 GCA_001685095.1 Ellobius talpinus
AGAGAGAGAGAGAGAGATACAGAAACAGCTGTGCACAAGCCCATCCGAGTCTTTGCTTGGAGTCCCCTTCCGTACTGACTCTCAGGCTCCCCACCCTGAAATACGCAATTGTGGAGCTGATCAGCCTGCGTTCCTTTTGATGTGGAACTGATCCAAGGATATGTTTTGTGGTCATTTAAGTTAGAGGGACTGTACATTGTCACAGTTACAACTGCACAGGAAGAAAGCGTTTGTATTCATGCAAGTGTTTTTGTTTTTTTTTTTACCAGTGTTTCTTAAAGCCCAGTGTGGGAAAAAAAAAAAAAAGGATTACCTAGAGATTGGATTAATGTCCTGGTTCTGACTCAGACCCTAAGGTGTGAGTGCTGATACTGCATTTTCTATGAGCCTCCAGGCACCACTGAGTTGCCTACTCTCGGAACATCCTTTGTGTGCAAAGGTTCCAGAGCTCACATCTGGTGTGCAATTCAGGTACATGGGTGCTGTTTTCAGGACGTCTGTGTAGATGTGTTTTTCTCCTCAGCTAAACTCATTGGTTCTCTCCATTTGACTATGAACATGAGGCAGGCTAAAGAGTAAAGCAAGTTACCTGTGTACTCATCAACTAGAAGCCAGAATTGTTGGTGTTTGATTCTCACCAGTCCCAATCCCTGCCTCCATTTCTCCCTCCTTCATTCCTCTCTGCTGCCCCATCACTGATACACACACACATACACACACACACGTGTGCGTGCACATTCTCCCTTAACCTAGTCTCTGCTCTCTCTCCTTGCTCTCTGTCTTATTCCTCCTTCCCTCTGTCCCTCTAGGTACAGGCCTTTCTTCTCCAGCCACATGAAGTTGAAGATACTGTGATTCTTCACCCATAAATATTTCATCTTCTATCTTCCAAGGATAAAACTATTTTCATTGCAATTAATGCAGTTCAGAAAATATATAGTAATTCCAGTTCTGTACATTAACTAAGAGCTCATGCATATTGAGGTGCCCTGAATTGTGCCATTGCTGTCTTTTGTAGCTACTTTGAAAGGATGATGTGTCATCGTTTAGGAGTTGCTTTAACGTTAAACAGTCTCTCTCTCCATCCTCTCTGTGTCTGTCTGTGTGTATCATTCTACCTGCTTTTCTCTCTGTGTCTGTCTGTGTGTATCATTCTACCTGCTTTTCTCTCTGTGTCTGTCTGTATGCATCTCTCTGTCTGTCCCTGCCTATCTCTGTCTCTCTCTCTGCTTTTCTTCATCATCTTCCTCTTCATTCTCTTCATATTTATTCTTCTATGACAATAATATTATTTTAACCAAACCAATTATTTTTGAGGTGATCTCATCATCTACATCAATCTTTCCTCATGTTTTTATTGAACGTTGCCTTCGAATGAATACTTTGCCTAGGTGTGTTTCTTTGGAGACAGGGTCTCATACTATAGCTAAAAGGCTGGGTCTGGAATTACTATACAGCTCAGCTGGTCTCAGACCCACCAGAGTCCTCTTTCTTAGGCCTCCAAAGTGCTGAGATATTACAGATTATTATTACAGATTATTACCTCTTCAAAACTATGCCTTGATCTGGGGATGGATTCCCATTTAGTTCCTTTGCCCAAATCTAGCTCACAAGTGTGATGATTCTTTGTTTTGCATTGCATCGTCTCAAGAAGATCACAGAGTTAGCTCATCCCACTGTCGGTAACACGACGTCCACTGGGTTACAATAGTACCTAGCAGATTTCTCTGTTGGAAAATGCATTTTCCCTTTTAATAACTACTCTGTAAGGTGATGCGCTTGCCTTTTGTGAGTGTTCTACTTCCAAACAGTCCATCAAACAGTGTTAGCACTGACTGCTGATGCTCACCTGAATTAAAGAGGCCTCTACTCCGTGTGAGTTAAAAGGGTGACTGCGGATTCTATCATTCTTCTACATTTGTTAGCTAACGTTGCTTTGCACTAAAGTTGGGCCCAACCTGACATTTTGTTCATTCCACACACTGTAACAGACTATCGTCATTATTTTTTGATCCTCAGACTGCCCCAAATGGACTCAGTGACAGCTCTTCAAACTGACTTCTCTGTCCCTCAGAGAGAATCTCATTAGTCTTTGAGCACTTTATTTCATGCCACAAACTATCCACAAGACACTGCCTTGTGCTGTCCCAGTCCACAAGACATCAGTCATTTCTTGGAGATGCTCTGGCTGCCTTTTCCAGGGGACCGATGCTTCTAGCACCACGAGACCTCTTAGCGTACCCAGTGTCCTTCAAGAGTCCATGTTTAAAAAGCAACATCCATATTGGTATTTCAAACTTGAATTCGGATTGTAGCACTTCTTTTAAAAAACTTTTTCTTAGGGGAAAAAACTGAATATATTAACTTATTTACTTTAGCCTGTAATGTATTTCATAGATTTATTTCTAATCTACAGTTTTCACTGCTACCAATAAACAACTTGATGAAATTTAAGACTTCGTTGCAGACATTTTTTCCCTTAAAATACATCTTACTAAATATGGGCAAAGCAGGACTTTGAAATCATTGTTCCCCCCTGTGTCAGTTTGATATAGAATTTCTTTTTCTATTTATGTTCGATTTCAAGTAAGTTTTGGAATATGTCAAATACACATGGTTATAGTCCAAACTGCCTTCTCAGAGGCATCCCAGGCCCACTTCTCTCTTCAGCCCTGTCTCTCTCACACACACACACACACACACACACACACACACACGCAAACACACACATTCCCACGCAGTCAGTCACACACATTCACGCACACAACTGTTGGTAACCATTTTCACTAGTTGCTAGTTTAGCCTCTTTGTGTTTCTTTTTCAAAGGGTGTTCAAATACTTGATCTAACTTCTCTTTTCTCACACAAAAGAAGGCTCCAGTACACTGTGCTCTGGGAGTTGCTTTCCCCCTTTGTTGTTTAGAAACTAGCCTCAGTCCACCAAGATGACTTCATGCCCATCTCGGATCTACATGGAGCTTCGGCTTAGTGATGTCCTAGAGTTCACTCAAGCAATTACTGCTGAAGCACCCTGGTTGCTTCCACAACCTCGATATTGCAAATCAAACCACATTGAATGAGTATCTGAGTGCCTTTCCATTATGTTCCCTAAGGATTCTCCTCGAGATAGACAGAGAGGCCCTGATCAAAGGCTACATTGAATTGTGTTGGATTAGGGAAATCCTTCATACAGGATTTGTTCCTCTGCAGATGGCCAGCTCCCATGTAGGAAAGCCTGCTTCTCCAGGGTCTTGTCAACACACTGGATTTTGCAAGTGTTTGAATTATTTAGATGTCATAGTTGAGAAATGATATCTCAGGGGAATTTCAGTAAGCATTACTTTCATGAATGAGGTTAAAATCCTTTTGTAGGTGTAAAGGCTCTTTGCCTTGATTTTCCTGTAAAATGCCTTTTGTCTCTTTTGTTCTTTTATTCATCAAGTCTTAGGTCTTTTACCTAGTTAATATTGATATATAAATGTCAGGCTATGTATACTTCATGACAAAAGCATCATCAGAGGGATAAACGTGCTGTTTCTTAATGCTAAGAAGTCCGTTTTAGACCCCACTGGCCCTGAACACACAGAGATTGGCCAGCTTCTGCCTGTCTCCAGAGCATGGCAATTAAAGTAGTGGACAGTCATGCTTGGGGAAAAAAGGTCCATTTTTCCATGAGAACTATGATAAATTTAAATTTGTGTTTTTATTACAATTCAACTTAAAAGTATATAAAGTAAGAAAAAAACAAGTGATGTAGACATGGCCACAGTCTGGGAGACAGATTTTGTACCTCTCTTCCTCTCTGGAGGTATAGCGTAAAACAGAGAAAGTTGTTAAATGTAGAAAGGGTTTAAAGCATAAAGCATAGTCTATCTACTTCATGAGTTTGATATATGAAAAACACAATATCCAGACAGTTGTAGAATATATTTATACATGAAGCAAATAAATAAAAGTTCCCAAAATATTACATAAAGCATAGTGCTCCTATCATGAAGTATGAAATCACCAATCTAAAGACACAGCTTTGGATATGTGTGTGTGTGTGTGTGTGTGTGTGTAGATAGATAGATAGATATGCCTATACCAAGATCATGTAAACAAACACCCAAGAATTGCATGACTTACATCTCAAGCAGAGGGAGGGAGGCAAATGAGGTAATGAGGCCTCATGGCAAGATGAAGACACTGCAAATTTCATTATTTGGCTTGGGATGCTATCTTCATGAGCTTTTTAATAAAATAAGTAATCAGATAAATTGGTATGTCAGAAGTCAGAGACTGTTGCTGAGGCACTTCTGCGTATCTCAGATGTAGAGGAGACAAGCCAAAATAAAACTTCAGCACACGAAAGCTAATAAAACAACAATAGCCAAGGAATGAGAGGAAGAAAGATTAACAAAGAAAAAATAGACATTAGTGAAATAAAGCAATAACTTGATGAAAACAGTTGAGTTGATCAATGTAAAAGAAAGGCTTGTTCTTTGAAAAGATCAATAACAGAGACAATTCTTTGGAGGATATGATCAGTAAAGTAAGAAGAGGGTCAATACCATGCCAGAATGTGTGTTAAATACACCATGAATCAGGTTTTGACTTACAAAAATACTGTTCAGTTTAGTCTACAGCGTTCTATCCTGCCACAGAAGCAAAACTAAATTTTCTGAAGTCAATAAACAAAGGTTTAGCTCTGTTACCCCAAATCTATTTCCAAGCACTTTCAAAACTTTGTGAGTACTAAATCGCCTGCATTCCCTAGGCCCTGGTGTTTATACCAGTTATTGAAGGTAATGGGGGAGACACTGCTGTGCTTTTTGATTCCCCAAACATTTGGTTTACATCAGAAGGAACGACGAGAAGTTTGGGGACATACCTTGGGAATTCTGAGTGCTCTTCCTGACTGCGTTTCCTGTCTCTTGTTTACAATGTAAATGAGAAGTTAGAATCATAATTGTTTTACTGCTACCCATGAAGATATGCAATTAAAAATCATCTTAATGAATAGATATTAATATCTGGCAGGGGCTGCTCTGACCTCCTGTCTAACCAGCCCCATTTACGTCTTGTTTGATGAAAGTTCTCCACATCTGCAAAGCAAAAGGGCAAACTGATTTATGAACAAGACGTATCGTCACAGCAGCAGATTTGTATAATGAGAAATATATTAAATCTAATGAAGGGAGAGCGTGCCTACCAAGGCAGTGAGTCTGTGTTGTGATGAAGTGATTCGCTATCCCTCAATGGATTAATTTAGACAATGCATCAGAGTATGGAGCTGCTGCTGGACCGTTTTGCTCTTGTGACGAATGCTAAGTAATGCTTCACGTTGCGCATATGCATTGGGCTTGCCAGGTGCGATGATAAAGTACGGTGTCATCCGAGAAACCTGTACATTAACAAGACGGATCCCAGAGACGCATGTGTCCTACTGCTAGAGGACCAGGTAGATCTATCAACGGTGTCATCTTTTAATATCTGCTTACCAGAAGGTATTTATTATAAAAGAGCCACACACCTCTACCTTTTAAACCAAGCCCAGCTTGCCACATCTGAAAAACACTAAAGGCAGCCCACATTAATTCCTTCTCTAGTCCTCAGCAGGGCTGAAGTCAGACCCAGGACAATCAATCATGAGCTCTGGTTTCTTTTTTTTTCTTTTTTTTTTTAAATAGGAAAATGCTAGCTAATATGTAATTGTCTTCATTTGCAAGCCTATGCAATAAGCAGTGCCACTGACTGGATTAGAAAGCATCCATGAACCTGTCAGATCTCAGCAGTTACCTTTCTTCCATTTGGAACAAGTCCAGTGTCTTCTTGTTTCATACCTTCCTTTATGACTCCATAAACCAAAGCTCTCCCCACAGTTAGAGAGCATGGCACATTGAAAATAGCCCAATTCCAACCCAGGTATGCACCACCCACAGCAAAGAGAAGAAAACATCTCTCGTTTAAGCCTTCAGAGCCACGTGGAATAAATACACAATGATCTAGGTGCCTGTAGGTAATTGAAATATCTCTACCATTTTCCCACATCCCCTTCTTCTCTTCTACAGGGATCAACTAAGAGAAAAACATCTTGAGTTAAAGACACAGAAGGAAACAACCACTTGCTGACTATCTGGCAGCCTTAATCAGAAGTGGGGTCTCATGTCCTCACAGTCCTGTCTGATGACTCAAGAGAAAAAAAAAGATAAAATGATAGATTCCTGCAGTAAGCAAGAGAAAGGAAAATGAGACCTCTGTCTGAGGCCTGTGGTGGGAACATCTAGCAGACACTGCTCTGCTTGGGCTCTTCCATTCTTCCATTTCGATGTCCAAAAACCATTATGTTGGAGGTTTATTCTCCAGAGTTTCACTATTTCCAGCTGGTAAAATCTTTAGGAGGCAGAACCTAGTGGCAGACTTTAGTCATTAGCAGGCCCAGGGTTGGGGGGTAGGGTGCTCCCTTAAAGTTTTGGATCATAGAATCCTGACCTCTTCCTCTTTGTTTTCTTTGTTCCTGTCCTGGCTATGAAGTGCCTGTTTTTACTCTGTCTCCTGTTTGCAGTAATGATGAGTATACTACCTTTGCACAGTCCTAAAGCAACAGAGCCAATAGATTGCAAACTCTGAAACCATGAGCCAAAGTAAATCTCATCCCTGTGTAAGTTGTGTCTTGGCTACTGTTCTATTGCTATGAAGAGACACCACGATCACGTCAACTCTTATGAAAGAAAGCACTTAATTAGAGCTGACTTACAGTTTCAGAGGTTCAGTCTATTATCATGACAGGGAACATGGTAAGAAGAAGACAGACAGGGTGTTGGAGAAGTAACTGAGAGTTCTACATCTTGAACCATAGGCAGAGAGAAGGACACTAAGCCTGCATGGGTTTTTGAAACCTCCAAATAACACACTTCCTCCAGCAAGGCCATACCTCCTAAACCCTCTAATCCTATTAAAGAATTCCACTTTGAATGACTAAGCATTCAACTATATGAGCCTTTGTGGGCTTTTCTTATTCAAACCATCACAAATTGGTCATTTCAGATTTATTAGAATAGCAGGAAGTTATCTCTCTCACTCAAGCGCTTAAGTCAGGAGTCAAGTCAGCTGGAATACGGGTCATTTGTATAATCTAATTTTCTTTGTTCCTTAAGGGATAACTGTCCCTACTAGTTTTATCATTCCTGATAGGGTGACACTGATATAACCAAACAAAAGCAAACTTCTTTCTATTTATGAATAACCCTTCTCTGATCTTGAAAGCATCTCTATATAGTAAAGGAGACTCTGCCCTTCCCCCCCACCAGGGATGTGATCAGGAAGGAAATGCAAATGAGGACATAGAAGGCGGCAGCGAAAGATAAATTGTTCTGCATAAGCAAATTGTAATAAAGTGAGAAGCCATGGAGAAGACCCTGCCAAGTGATTACTGAGAGCACAGTGGCCGAGTATAAGAGTGTGAAGGCTGTGTGTGGAGAATGAGAGGAAGCTTGAGGAAGGGGCAGCTGACACCAGGGTGGGTCAGAGTGGTTGTGAGCAGAAGGGCTTCAAAAACACTAAGCCCAAGTCAAAAACCTCTCAGATGTTCTGAGATCCCCTCTGGCAAGACTCTTCTCAGACAGCCAGCTGCTCACCAAGGAAAGCTTTTGAGAAGATATTGCATGATATAAACAGAAATGCTCAGTCGCATGGATTCCTCATCACTACCACCACCCACTGTGTTTTAGTTACTTCTTTCCTCTTGTTGTGAAAGGGCATCATGACCAAGGCAACCGATAAAATAAAAAATTAGTGGGACTCATAGTGGCAGAAGGTTATAGTCCATGGCCACCATGTGGGAAAAAAGGCAGCAGGTGGGCATGCATGGCGGGGAGCAGTGCCTTAGATCTTACATCTTTATCTCAAAGTAGAAGGCAGAGAGAGATAACTGGCAGTGGTGGGAGGCTTCCAAAGCATTAAAACCCATACCTAGTGACATGCTTTCTCCACAAGGCCATACCTCATAATCCTTCGCAAACAGTTCCACCAACTGGAGACCAAGCATTCAAATATATAAGCCTATCGGAGCTATTGTCACTCAAACTACCACACCAGGAAAAAACAAATTCACTTCCAAAAGTTACCAAAAGCAAGACTTGACAATGGACGCTCAAAAGAAAAGAAAGAAAAAGCAATGCTAGTAACGTAGCCCCAAGAACTCAGCAGGCTCCTCTATGGCCTGATGTGGTTGAAACAATTTACACAGCACCTGCTATATATACCAGGCATTACTGTCTAGCCTTTACTGACTTTGACTTACTTATTCCTCACTATAAAGTTACAAGGTAGATGCCATATCATCTTCACCTTGTATGTGAAGAAACTCAGACATATAAGCACTAGACAAGTTCCCCGAAGATATACAATACTTAGAGAGAGCATTAGATCCCAAATCTACACTTTCAAATAGTCTGTGTTTAACATCTATATCTTTATCAATATTGATACAGACGTGAAGGAGTCGGGAAAAAGTCGATTAAAAAAAGATATGCATAGATTCCTACATAGATAGAAATGAAATTTAGATGTAGAAATGGAAATAAAATAAGATATAGATGTTAATACAGGAATATAGACATAAATCCTGATAAGTCACTAGGAAAAAATGTATGTGTGTGTGTGTGTGTGTGTGTGTGCGTGAAAGTCAGGAAAAAAGGACTCAAATGCAGAGAAATGTACAACACCAACTGCTTCTTTCTTCAAAAAGTTATTTCATATTTAGAACATAGTGGGTCTTTATCATTTTGTGGAAATGAATGAGTATGTGATGTTTTGCTGGTCCTAAAGTCTAATAATGCACAGTTAAGTCTGCAGATGGTAGAATACAGAGATAAACAATGATCAGGAATACTGGCCACGAAGGAATAGAGGTGACTGTCCCTCTCTTGCTATAACCTAGGAAACAGGGTGGTTCACAAAACAACGGATTTCAGATCCTGAAAACAGGCAGCATTGACTGGTGATCCTTCAGACAAGAAAACTAGGAAGGCTTTGAAACCTGTCTCCCCAAAGACACTGTCCAACCTCAGGAACCCAGACTAGAAAGAAGGACAGTTCCATGGGGCTGAAGAGACAGGAGTTCAGCCAGACAGAGACTGCTGACATCTGTGGGACATGGCAGTGTCACACAAAGAGTGACACCAAGTCAGAGACCCAGAAAACTGCCTGAGGCTCCTCAAGGGACTGCTGCTAATGCTACAATACTAGGCTGTGTTTGCACAGGACTCCACAAGGTGTCCTTGAACACTCAACATCAGGGAAGTCCACAGCTGGGACATGGTGTGCCTAGTGGGATGAAGCCACTGCAGCCCTTAACAAAACTTACAAATACCCATATAACACGGCAGTATGCAAATGCTTTTCGTTCATACCAGAGCAAGCATAAGGGATTTTTAAAAAAGGCAAAAATACATTCTCAACATCATAAAAAATACCAGTAGCCAATAAAACTCTAAATGCAAAAACAGAAAAAAAAATAAATTTTGATCCATAACCAGAATAAAGACTAATAATAAAACAGACTTAGCAATAACAGTGGTAATGATTTCAATAAGCAATAACTTTTAAAAAGTTGTTAAAAATGATTAAGCACAAAACAGAAAGAAAAAGATGATTGCAGAGACAAAAGCATATCATTTTGATTATACATTTATTATACATTATATAGAAATTATACAATTTACATTATACATTATGTAGATTAGGTTTTCTATATATACCTTTTGTTTTATACTTCAAATAGATGTACTTTGTTATAGGTAATTATATGTTAATTAAGCTGATTTTTAAAAGAAAACTGCCCATATTCTATGTAATTTTTCTCACTGTAGACACTGCTGTTCAGCAGTGAAGCTGGAAAATAAGAAGAAAAAGAGAAAGGAAGGCTGAAGCAACCATAATAATCCAGTGTTTTATGAGTTTCAGGAAAACTGTATTTAATGGAAATATTTCAAGATATTCGTGAACAGATAGACATGAACAAACCCCATGCCTGAGCATATCACTCTAAGTAACTAAAACCTATAATAAAGAGAAGACCTGGTCAGAGCATGACACAGCAGGTAAAGGCAAGTACTGCCAAGTCAGAAGATCTGAGTTCAGTCACACGTAGTGGGAGAAGAGAACTGACTACCACAGTGGTCCTCTGACATCTACACATGTACTGTAACATGTGTGCAACATAAACATCCATACGTATGCACATATGTAAAACAGACATATAATAAAAGAACAAGAACCCCTAAAAGGTGGGTGGGCACTAGATGGCAGGAAATACAGTAGGATTTACTACTGAGTTCCTGGTGGGGTAAGAGAAAAAAAAAACACAATTCAAAGAAAAGTGTCATTAAATCACAGAGAGAGTAAAAATAAATGATCCCATCAACTTGACATATCCAACCAACATGCAGCTCAGAAATATTAAGATATTTTTCAGGCAGCAGAAAACTGGGGGGTACTGCTAGTTGGAGGACTGCACCCTAAGGCTGTGATAAAAGATTCTACACAATGAATCCATTGTTTGGGGGTCTGAGATAAGACAGAAAGTCATGGCAGCAGGATCCTGTAACATACTCCCTTCTCACGGTGGCTAGGAACCAGAGAAAGAATTGCGTCTTTTAGTGGGTACTCTCATTTTCCCCTTTTATACTATGTGTTTCCCAGCCTATGGGAGGTAGCCACATTCACACAGGTCTGGTCTTTCTATCTGTTTAATCTCTTCTGAAAATGTACTCACAGATTCAACCAAAGGTATGCTTGGCCAGTCTCCAAGGTCCTTCTCAGTCCAGCAAGGAGGGATCCCAGGATGATGTTAAGGCTCCATCACAGGGATTTTTGACAAAGTAGTCCCAGAGAGCATTCTGAGGGAGAGGAAGTGTTCCGTGTTGACTTGGGTGCTAGATATACAAATGTACAAACCTGTAAAATGCATTGAATTCATACTTAAAGTCGTTTCATTTTTACTGAACATCAACATTTTAGCACTTGAAACATCTTGTTTTGACTTGAAATTTTTTATTTTTACTGAGCTATATATTTTTATCTGCTCCCCTCCCTTTCTCTCCCCTCCCCTTCTACTCTCTCCCATGATGCTCGTGCTCCCAATTTACTCAGGAGATCTTGCCTTTTTCTACTTCCCACGTAGATTAGATCCATGTATGTCTCTTAGGGTCCTTTTTGTTGTCTAGGTTCTCTGGGGTTATGAATTGTAGGCTGTTTTTTTGTTTCATGTCTAAAACCCACTTATGAATAAGTACATATGATATTTGTCTTTCTGGGTCTGGGTTACCTCA
>LOJH01053351.1:0-12200 GCA_001685095.1 Ellobius talpinus
GAGGAGGTGGAAATTTTTAATAATAATAATAATAATAATAAATAAATAAATAAAAGAATTTACATTTGTCACGTAAATTTGCTGATAAATTTCCAAACCTGTAACAATAATCATGCACTGACTTAGAAGCATTCTGCACTTGGATAATATAAATAATTTTGAAATAAAATTTGATGAGTACTTACATGTATCGACATTTATTATAGTGCTCCTGAGGACTTTATTAAATTATTGTTGATTAAGAACTATTATCTTGAAATAGCACCTGACCTATGTCAGTTGTAGGTCATACAGTTTTCCTGTCTGGGGTCAGTATACTCTCTCTCAGTGATAAATATAATAACTTAAGGATCCTGTCCTGCAGCTCATAGCGTTCGTGGATCTTGAGCTTTTCTGAGTTGGTACTGAATATCATTTTCCATACTCTAAGGCATGACAAGCTTTGCTAATGCACCCATGGATCTGAGGAGTAAGAGACCAAAAGTCTGCTTTCTGTCTGAGATCTGTTTGTCTGTGAATCAGGATACCTCAATCGAGTTACAGACAAAGAAAGATATTCACCAGGGATGCACATCCAGAAGAGCCCAGAGACCTAGAGTTCCAGGAACAGAGTGATTTTTGAGCTAACATGAGGTTAGTGTGACTGTGTCTTTGCTAATGAACTCTGATGATGTAATTGAGTTTGGAGATACTGATGCTGAGATTGTGAGAGTGTATTGATGATCCTTGGAAGATGTGCCAAAAAGAAGAGAAATAACCTCACCTTGCAGGTTTATTTGCATACCTGTACCAAGAAAGACCATTTTCATCTCCCCAACCCGGAAGAACTTGAGATACTGTACAGTCGTGATAAACAGTGTACACTGTCTATACATTTTGTTTGACACTGTAACCATGACCAATTTCTTTTGGCCTAAGCTTCCCCATCCCTTAGAAAATTCAAAAAATCGAGGATCTTAAAAGCTATCAAGGACATTATTTTAAAATGGCTCATCAGAGTTGGGGAAATTAATTAGAAAAATAATTACAGGAAGGGATGTTTAAAAGTATTTATCATATGTATTTATGTGTATGTCTGTGCATGTGTATGTGCATGTAAATGTCTATAGAGACCAGAAGAGGGCGTCAGATACCTTGGATTTGGCGTTCCAGGCTAGAAATGGAACTCTGGTCCTCTGAGTGCAGTAAATGCTCATAACTGCTGAGCCATAGCTCCAGCTTTAGAAATGAATTTTGTAACAGATAATACTTGGAAATTTTATGCCAAATATTCAATTCACAACTTCCTTGTGCTCCATGCACATCAGACTTAGAAATATGAAATTCAACATTTGTGTCAGTAGCTGGCACACTGCAATTTCTTCTCTATTCCTTTTCTCTTACTTTACCAATGTAATATCTTGGGCAGTTGAACCACTGTAAATATTTATTCCTATGTTATATCTCACATTAGTTGCTTTGCTGTAGTTTTTAACCTCAAAGTATTTCAAACTAATTTTGCCTATTGTCATAGCACATTCCTTATTAGGTTTTAGTTCAGACTTTGGCAGTAAACTTCTCTGAATATTCCATATGTCTAGCCTGGTACATTTTATTTGATTTTCAACTGTGCTACCAGACAATTGCATGACTTTCCTTTATATATGAGAATCAATGTATGTGAGTTGACTATGCACCTCATACCCTGTGTGTGTATGTGTGTATATTCATGTATGTATGTACATAGATACATATGACTTTATAAGCCTTCAGTAGCTTAACTAGCATTTTCCCCAGAATGAAGTGCAAAATTCTTAGCAGAGTTCACAAAGTATTTCAGTGATCTCAACTTTCACTTCTATTACTTCATTAAGATTCTTATGGGATGAACCAATTTTATTCATAAAAAAATTCCCAGAACCTAGTGTGATGCTTTGTGGGTAGTAGTGAATATTCAAATATTTACAATGAGTTAAACTGTATATAGAACAGAATTTCAGGAACCAAATCTCGACAGTGTTCAAGTCCATTGTGTACTAGTTATCTTTGGTGCCATTTCAGGCCAGCGATGCAATTTTTGTTACCCTGGAGAAATTCTCCTCATGCCTCCTCTTGCTCTGTTGGTTAGGATTATACCTGCTGCTACTTTATTCTAGAAACTGGATAACCTTCTGCCTTGTTTTTGTGTGGAGTGACCCTTTTGGCAGAACCCGTGGCTTTGACCCTTTAAACAGTAGAGCGTCCTGGTGTTTTCTCTCGGCAGTGGATCGTGATATTTAGAAATCCCTTCGTTGAGCACCTTTGATTCTCCAGGGATGCCCATAATAAATATTTGCATTATTAAAAGAGTCTTGAGCACAGTTTAAAAAAATGAGTACACAAGGAAGTCAGCACTTGGCTTTTGATTATGTCTATCCAAATGAAAAATGAATGAATGTGCAATTAATAATGAATAGCCTTGTGTTCTTGTTTTAATTTTAACTCATCAGAGGATGTTAAAGTGGAGCTGACTTTGCTTTGCTTTTTTTTTATTAAAGGCAGACTGTAGCCCTCATATAACTTCATAAAACAAAGTTTTCTAATATCGGTATTGCTTCTTATTAGTTATTCCTTTCGTGCATGCTATTTATTCTTTACTAGCTTCAGCATCTTCATTTAGAAATGGATATGAGAATATATATCATAGGTTTCATGTTGTGTGCATGCACCTGTGTGTGGATGTTATTGTCCATGGAGGCCAGAGATTGATAATGCCCTTGTCTATCATTCTCCCCTTTATCTTTTGAACCATTTTTTTTTCAGTGAGCCTTGAGCTTGTCATATTGGCCAGACCAGCTGAATATGGAGCCCTGAAGTTCAAGTTCTGTGCTTTACCATCCATCCCAGCCCTGGGGTTTCAGATCCATGTCACCATGCCCAGCTTTTATGTTATACTTGGAATTAAAAATCAGTTTCCAGTGTCTGCCCAGCAAGCACATTACCCCCTGAGTCAACTCTCCAATCCCTATAGATGTTCTTTAGATGATGTTGAGTGAAGTTGTTCAACACATACACACAGCTGACAATATTTTAGCTTCTCCTCACCCACTGTGTTGCATTAAGCAGTCTAGTCTAGAATTTTTTACATTTTAGAGATGCAGCAATGTATTCTACTTTCAGAATTGAAATAATCTGTCGGAGAACACTTAGCTCTCTAAAATTCCTCTGTAACATTTTTATCCAAGAAGAATATGTCAAAGAAAATCTCTTACAATACTGTGTAGCCTTCAGAGAAGAAAAACGTGCATTGTATTTGAAGCTATTGATTAATGTGAGAGTGGAATATGACAACTCCTGCTTCTTTTGATTTTCTTTCTTCATTTGAGTGGTATGATTGCACTTGTATTTTTCATAAGGAACTTTTAAAATAAACTCTCTGGACTTCTATGTCTCAGCAGCGGAGAGACTGGATCTCTTTAACACAGTGCTAAGAATCCTGTGTGTGGGTCACTCTTGGTTCTCTGCTGCAAGTCCATGAAGTCAGCATCTCTTCAGGATCCGGGATGCTCTTTCTTTTTGTTACACAACAGTATAGGGTTGTAAACATTATCCATGGTGCTGAATGACACAGCAGAGAACAAACTACACTTTTTGTTAAGTTTATAGTATTATTAACAGTGTCTAATATGAGTCCCGGAGAGATGGAGAGATGAGGGGGAGATACTTAAAGTGTATTGCTATCAGCCAAAGAATTTTCTCTGAAACCAAAAGCAGCTACTCTGACAGTGACCTTGGAGACGACCTAAGTGCATCAGTTATATTTTCTTTCTCCTTGAGTACTTGCTTCCAGGAAGTACTTCATAAGACGGAGTCTCTCAAGGCATGGTGTAATTTCCATATCTTCTCTGTGCCATTAGCATTTTGTAATGTTGGGAGCATGAATGATACTTTAAGAATTGAAGACTGGATGAATCTTTTGGACTCTGTTTCTGCTTTGAAGTTAGGTTTATACTGTACCCTTTTGCAGTATTTCACATGGAAACCTGGAAAACATGAATTGATGGCTGAAGGATGCTCTCCTTGACATGAATGACTCCAAATTTAACACAGGAGTCACAGGCTCCCAGAGAGCCTCATTCTGCCTCCAAATTGTGAAGACATCTAAATGTGTGTGGAAGCAGTGTCCCACCTCTCCTATACGGATGGGTAGGAGGTATACAAGTGTCACTCTTCTGTACATTTGTATGTTTGTTGGGAATACCGTATATTCAGTATATACAACAATATTGTATATCTGTTGGGAAACACCATTGTACAGATTATCAAAGCAAAACTTGCTTGTCATATACGTTTCAACCCTGAGACTCTGAATTATACCTCATACCCAGAACTGAGGGACTCAAATGCTCTGGATATAACAGAGATTCTGTCCCTTTGGGAAAGCTGAAAACAGTTACAGGACAATTGATGCTTATGAAGCAAGAACATCCCGTGGTAGGGGTTGGAGGAGGGATTCTTACCATATGTAAATGTGAACTAACAAAAAGCTCCATTTGGGGAAGGATGGATGAATCATGCAGTAAATATTCTTCAGCATTCTCTTGTAGCCCTTAAACATGAGGACACAGGAACCTAGAGAGTTTTTATATAGTATTTTGTTATCATAATGAGACTTGGCAACTGTCTGTTAAAGCTTATTCTAGTGTCAAGATATAGAGAGGTAGTAAATAAGGTAGATAAGGGAGCAATGACCTTTCCTTCCCAATTGCAAAGGAGGTATTGTGCCCAGAAAAGTAAAACCATGCCAGTTGCTTTTGCAACAGGAAGCCAAATATCTTCTTTGCTTGTTACAAGTGTGTTTGGTCATTTCTCAGACGAAATTAAAATACTACAGGGATTCTCACCCAGCAAGTAAATCCTCACTTTAAGGCTTCATGGCCACTGTCTGAAAAAGAAGAATTAATTCAGTGTTTTTTGATTCAGCCATCCAACAGGTGCCACTGAAGATGGGAAGAGAGGACAAGAGAAAGTGAAGTGGAAAGGAGACTGTATTGGGGGAGAGAAAGGGAGAAAAAAGAAACATGGGGGGATGAAGAAAGGTAAAATGATAAAATGGGAAGGGAGGAAGGAGGAAAGGTGAGGAGGAAGGAGACAGGTACCAAGGACAGGGGATTTCCCAGAGAGAAACCCCAGGGACAGTGATTCTAGTTTGCCTTCAATTAGTGTAGAAAAAACAGATGAAGTGAACATTTTCCCCCTTTGAACAGAAGCAGAAGGCTCTACCGTTTGCAATGAGAACTGTTTACAAGACAAACTGAGCTGCATGGGAACCACACTTTCGGCATTCCTGTACCCAGTCCTGCACCGCATTGTGAAGCCACTTAAGAAAAACTGGCTCCAATTAGGGATCTCCTGTCGAGCATCTTATTCATCAGCTTCCAGAACAGCTGTGAGCCATTCCAAGTGGCGCCCGTTTTTCCTCATTACACTCTCCGTAGAATTACAGATATGCCTGACTCATCCCTGAGGAACTATGTTCTAGTAAACACATCGTTCTGTGTGTCGGGGGCGTCTCTGAAATAAGCTTGTGAACACAGGTGGACATAGTCAGCTGAAGTTGGCTTAAGACACTTAAAGCTGTAAATACCCCCTGTAATTTTTTTTTTGGCGGGGAAGGGAAGCCTGTATAAAGGGATGCAGTGCGTAAGGACAAAGTGAGGGAGCTGGTTAATGCGACACAGTTTTGTTTTTAATCAGCTTTCCTAAAGGACTTGTACTGGGAATTGGTAAATGAGTCACCGCTGGAAGTGGGCACTTTATTGTGACGAATTTATTTAATCAGAGGATAAGGGAGGAGGCTGGGGAAAGGGAAAGAGTGAATCAACACATCTCAAGTAACGTGCATATTTTTGCTTTGAGGGTACAAACAGCTGCATGCTAAAATCTTTAGTAAGTTCTACTCTCGGAGAATGACTTGGGAGAAAATTGTAGTCTCTGAATCTAAGGTCCTCTCCTCACCATGACTTGCTCTCAAGAGCAATTCGTTCTATGTGTTAATGGGCTGTCATAATAGTATTTATTACTGCTCAATAAAACAAAGTTCTTATGTCAGCAGACATGGGGGCATCTGAAGAAAAGAAACATGCCACCCAAGATAGAAGGATCTGTAAGGAAAACAAATTACAGCAACAATGTCGAATCAGGCTTTGATTCTGTCACATCTCTCTGTAGTTGCCACTCTGGATAGTCCTCATGTGGTTTTGTTTAAGTCATGTGATCTGGTATAGCCAGTGAGAAATATCTGGCACAAATACAGATATAAGAAATACTTGAACATTGGAGGCTTCTTTCCCTTCCTGCTGTTGGGAATCCTGCAGCTACTGTATGAAAAACCCTAGGTTATCAGACAGAAAGCTGCTCACCCCTAAATCTCAGCAGAGATTCACAGAGCCAGCTGGCCACAGTGGTTGCCCAGACAATCTCCAGAAGGCTTAGCTAAGTGATTAACTGCTGTGTAGATCTCTTGGATTTTGAAGTCTTCTAAGTAACAAAAGCTAACGGTTATGGGAACCCAGATAATAATGTGCATTAGGATTGTGCTGGCCATACATTTTTTTCTTTTTTGGGGGGGGCTTTAATTTCCTGCACACTGTGCACACATCTTGAAAAATAAGACAAACCTTTTATTTGTACTGGGAAATCCTAACTATGCTAAATTATTATAAATATGGTCATGGGTAAACTAGTGCAATGCATTCTGGCAAATGTGTGGTTGGTTTTCTTATTTAGAATCAGAGTGAACATACATGAACATTATGTTTAGGTCAATCATTCCACATGGCCTCTTTATACAATCAAGAGGTGGGGTAAACCTCTTTGATATTGAGATATCTGAGAATAATGTAGATATTGCATAGTGTACCATTTTGTAATAAGGTGTATACTCTAACTATAAAAAGTGTAATATAAATAAAAAACTATTAACTTAATTAACATTATGAAATATTATTTCTGTTAATGATGCTATATTGTAAACTTAGTAGGTGATGGGAATTTTTCAATTCCATTATTATCTTTGGAATGGTCATTCCATATGCCGTCAGACTAAATATCACTATATGTTTCATGTCTATACTATTAAAGAGGATGAGACAATAGTATTGAGGTAGGGCATGCTGACTCTCTGCTTTGGCTCTTGTGAATGCTGTGATAAACATGAGAATGTGTATTTTTGGCACAGTTTTCATTCTGTTGAATATATATCCAGTGATGGGATTGTTGAGTTAATATAACTGTACTTACATGTTTAAGTTCTAAGGAACTTCCATACTGAAAATCCATTATTCTTGAAGTTCAATTCTTACTTTTTAAAAGGTAACATGTAACCGTGGACTACACTCAGTGGCCCACCTTGCTCTGGGGGAGACTTCAGTATTTCAAAGGCAGCATCCCTTTGGTCCCTAAAGGACCTCCCTTAAAGAAATCATTGATTTATGTCATCAAAAACCAAGTATTTAAGAAGATGTCTCACACCCTGGCTAACAGCAAAGTCTATGGGTTTCCCAGGAGTCCCAGCTGCAAAAGGATCATTGATTTTTGACCTTCTGAGATGTTTCATCTCTTTCTCTCTTTCCTCTTTAAAAATTCACCCGATGTCTCATTATGCACATGGGCAGCATAGAAAGGAACCGTGTAAAGCTGAGGGATGAGTGATACAATTCTCCCGGAGTTTATTTGTTGTCAATACCTGGACCTCTTGCATATACTAAAGTGGGAAAAATGAAAACAAACAAAATTAACTGAGTCTACCCAGATATACCTCTGTTGTGTGTTCTAAGTCTGCTTCTGCTTCATTTTCTTAATAAAATTCAAAGAATCAGGAAAAGCTGCCTAAGAGCAAATCACTGACCCTGCATCCCTGTTCACAATAGAGATTTATTTCAAAATGTTACACATAGGCTCAAATTAGAGTATAATTTTTATAAGATTTTAATTATCCAAATCTAGATTTTTCCAAAACTGCTTTCAAATAATCCCTCTCAAATTTGTTTTGACAAAAAATTTGGTGCTACAGAACTCTCTACTTTGTGCCTATTGAATGTCATAAAGGCATTCGAGACAATACAAATAAAATCTCATATTGTCATTAACTAGAGGATATAAGAATGTCACTGTCTGAACATGAAAGGGTTAGAAAACACCTGAAAATAAGTGAAAGCCAAACTCCCTTATTCCTTTGAAAATGCTGTCTTAATGCTAATATATGATATATCCATTGCATTTTGTCGTACAACAGCGACAAGACCTCAGGGACTTATAGTGAAGACATTTTTATTATTGTTTATGAATCCGCACATCTGCAGATGATGGCTGGCCTCTAGGCTGTAGGTCTATGCCACCTCTTTCTTTATTCACCTTGGACCTGTAGTGACCTGAGATATGTTTTCCTCAGGACAGGTGGCAGAAGTGCAGGGGGCTGCAGCAAGCAAACAGCTCAATTAAAGCCTCTGTTCTTGTCATGTCTCCTAATTGTCCCTTTTACAAAGCAAGTCCAGTGACCAGACCTAACATCAGAGACACAGTAGGCTTCAATTAGCCTAAAATTTTAATTTACACCTAATATTAAATTATGCTGCTTATATAGCTAAATAAAAACTTATCTCAGAGTTGTTGTTATTTAAAAAAAGACACAGTATGTTCATGTATGTCAACTAGACAAGATAGTCCCAAAGAACAGATTATATCTTATTCTGAGTGTCCATTTGTCCATAGCATTGATAGAATTAGGTGATAATAAACAAGAATTGAAGAATTTAAGTCTAGGGAGGTGCACATCTCAAATCTCAGCACTTAGGAGTCAGAAGAAAGAGGAGTATGGATTTGAGAGGACTGCCTTTGCTCCATAACAAGACCTATCTATCAAACAAACAGTAAAATTAGTAAAATGACCCTGGTAGTCACACTAAAATCCCAGGCAAATGACTGAAAAGAGAACTGTTGCCTTTTTTACCCTAAGAATATAATGCAAGTGTTCTGTAAGCACAATGCTTTAGAAATGCTCATGCTTATTGTCCCATAGCTATATTCATTAAAGAATCCATTTCAATCTGTTGTCAATGTTAATGTTAATGCCAGTGGAAAAAAATCCCAAGCCAATTTTATAACCAATTTTATTATTATATAAATTTATAGTTTGGTTTCTCAAACTCTTTCAACCGTTTGCCCTCATCATCACCTGTGTCTTAGGGTTTTATTGCGGTGAAGAGACACTATGACCATGGCAACTCTTATAAAGGGAAACATTTAATGGAGGCTGGCTTAGAATTTCAGAGGTTTAGTCTACTATAATCATGATGGGAAGCATGGTGGCATGCAGGCAGACATGGTACTGGAGAACAACCCAAGAGTTCTACATCTTGATCCTCAGGCAGCAGAAGGGGACTATGTCACTAGGCCAGTTTGAGCATATAAGACCTTTAAGCCTGCCTCCACAGTGTCACAATTCCTCCAACAAGGTCACACCTACTCCAACAAGGCCACAACTCCTAATAGTGCCACTCCCTATAAGCCAAACATTCAAACACATGGGTCTGTGGGGGCCATTCCTATTCAAACCACTACAATCTGGAAACAAGATTCTATTCATCGTATTTCATTCGTTATTAGACTTCAAGCAAATATGAACAGTATGTGTACATGCATATGTACACACACACACACCTACTCACTCTTATGCATGTAAAAACAATTGTGTTCTGAGAATAAATACCCACAGGGGAAATGAATAGAAATCTTCATACCCATCAAAGTCTGGGGGATAGAGTATTGGTGACAGTCTCTGCTATATCAGACTTAACCAAGGACCACTAAAACTGTTCAGTGTTGTATGGAACAGAAATAGCTGTGTGTCTAAAGACTAACTTTTTAAATAGATCATAAAATATATGACTTCTATATGCAGACATGATTGAGTCCTAGCTATGTCATATTGTGTGTTTTCTTGTGTAATTGTGTATGTATGTGTCCTAGATGTGTGTGAGTGTGCTTGCCAATATGGATTTGTGTGGAGGCCAGAGGCTGACTCTCAATGTTTTGCTCAATAACCTTTCTACCTTTTTTACTTTTTGAATTTATTTAAATTTTTTGTTTTATTTTGTTTTTGTTTCTCTGTGTAGCTTTTGATGCCTGCCCTGGAACAAGCTCTTGTAGATCAGGCTGGCCTTGAATTCACAGAGATCTCCTGCCTCTGCTTCCTGAGTGCTGGGATGAAAGATGTGTGCCACTACCATCCAGTTTCTACCTTGTTTTTTGAGTCAGGCTCTCCAACTGAGCCTGGAACTCACTGATGAACTTGATTGACAGGTCAGCAAGCTCTGGTGCTCTACTTGCATTACACTCTCTGACATTAAGGTTACAGATACATGCCACCATGCCATGCTTTACATGGGTGCAGAGTCAGGTATTCAAACTTGTGTGACAAGCACTTTAGTGACCAAGCCATCTCTTTAGGCCCTGTTTTTTTTTATTGGCATGAATATTAGTTGTACAAAGTAAAGGAATGCACCATGACCCACCCACACCTCCTTATAATGTGCTTTGATCACGCTTGTCCCCTGTTTTACTCTGTCTTCCCCCTCCATTTTAGCATATTTTCAAATATAATGAAGTTACCTTCTCTGAGCCTTTGTTTCTTTATCTCTGAAATTATTAAGAAGTGTTATTCTAAGGATTTATGAAATATCTAAGTTAAGTGCTGGATACATTTTATTCCCCAAAATGGCCACATAGAATTATGGAACTTGAAGACTGATCAAATCCATAGCTTTAGTATTATTCCAAAACTAAGGTAGAAGTAAGGCACATACTTTTTTGAGCATACTAGTAATTGTGTTAGTGATTGAACACTAATCCACACACCCTTGTAAGTCTATCGTGAAAACCATAATATTTTATTCATTTGACTAGTGAAAAATCCTGAGCTTTGGAGCCTAAAATTCATTTACTGGGTGTATACTTTTGAGAAATACATTTCCCAATTCTTTATTTCCTAACTAGTAGTAATAATTGTTCTTCACTTTTTGTTAATTAAATTTGGTGGGGTTTTTTGACAATTTTGAACATGAACACAGTGAGTTCTGTTTATTCCCACCACTTAGCCTTGCTTACCTTCCCTCCCCTCTTGTCAACTCCCTTCTTGATGAATTCCTTTCCCTTACTCATGCATTTTTATTTTCGTTTGTGATGTGTTGAATTTACCCAAGATATCCTGAATGGCCCAGTGTTTAGCCCTATCCACTGAAGCCAGCTTGGCTCATTTGTGGGTATTGTGAAGGCAATGACACCCCCTACCTCAAAATCAACCAATATCCCGTAGTTCAACAATGAGAAGTAAGTCCTTGAGATCCATATCCTTTCCATGACTGATGGGGTTTTAGGCACTGTGCTAAGTTTGTCAACATATTCACTCTTTAATCTGTCCAATCATCTCTGAGTGTTAGTCTCCGCAGAAGCCCTGAGCACAGAGGAGTAAACACCTATTCCATTCCAACCTTTGCTCCCCCTTCACTCACAAACAGGAGAAATATTTTACTTTTGCTACTTTTCTTATCTTAAAATTATATGTGACTAGGAAATAGGTGAATATTGGATGATATAAAAAATGGATGATATAAAAATTAATTGAGAAAGCACTTAATTAGTGGAAAAAGAGGTGTGTGCTCTAGTGGTGTTTTAGCTGAGATGTAATGAAATGTAGCTAAACAAAGTACATTCTGGACATCTGTACTGTTTGTACTGGCTTTTTGGAACCCATTCTCTTTGGAGGAATACCTTGCCCAGCCTAGCTATAGTAGGGAGGGCCTTGGTCCTTCCTCAAAGCCTTACCCTCCCTGAGGAGTGGGTGGGGGGAAGGTGGAAGGAACAGGAGGAGGGAAGGGAGTGGGAACTGGGATTGGTATGCAAAATGAGAAAAGATAGTTTTTTTAAAAAATAATAAAATAAAAATAGAAAAAAATGTGGTGCTACTTAACCATGAGACAATCAATCTAATGCTTGTAATTCCACTGAATTACTGAATGACAGTGGAAGAACAAGATATTTATTTCTTAGCAGCATTAAATATTTTGTTAATTTTCTAAAACATTTTTTCTTCAGTTAGTTCTTAGTAAATGTTAATGCTCTTTAAATTTTTTCTTCTTCTCTTTCTTTCTTTCTTTCTTTCTTTCTTTCTTTCTTTCTTTCTT
>LOJH01053354.1:0-12200 GCA_001685095.1 Ellobius talpinus
TTATCTCACTCAGTAAAGTGTTTTCTATTTCCATCCATTTGCATGCAAAGTTAAGGATATCATTGTATTTGATTTTATCCTAGGTCCCTGGGATATCTAGTCTACTCTCTGCTTCTTGATCATCCAAGCAGTGTCAGGTATGTATAGCAGGTTTTCTTGGACCACCATATTATTATGGTGAATACTTGGTCTTAGCTTAGGCCTGTTTATAGATAGATTTTTTCCTTTAACTTAAATTAGCCCAATTCAATTAATCTATCTAGTACCCTGAGAATCATTTACTTATCTATGTACTGCCTATCCTGATTTCCTTCTTCCTCTGTGTCTGTCTGTCTATCTGGCCCCAGGCTGGCTGGCACCTATTCTTTCTGCCTGACAGCCCCATCTACCCCTCCTTTGCTTATCTATTGGCCATTCAGCTTTTTGTTAGATCAGTCAGGTGCTTTAGGCAGGCAAGGTAAATTAGCAACACATCTTTACATAATTTAAAAAAAATGCAGCATAAATAAAAGCAATATATCTTTGCACAGTTAAACAAATATTCTAATCCACAACAAGAATAGGTTCTATCTCTTAGAGAGGCCTTAAGTCAAATCAGAGATTTGTCAGTTACTCCCACAGGCTTTGTGCCACCATTGCTCTGGCATATTTTGCAGGTAAGATAGATTGTAGTTCAAAGGTTTTGTGGTAGGGTTGGTCTTTGCCATTCTCTTGTAAATATGCAGTGTACCTTTTGTTGTTAAAGACACTAGAATATGGGGGTGCAGGTTCTATTTAGGTACCAGTTTTTCCTCTCCATGTTTAGTGAACTGTACATGTGTTGTCTTCAGCAATGAGACCTTGCTGTCAGTTTGTGGAAACCTATTGCCTTGGGAATAGCCTGGGTTGTTTAAGGATTCACATTGGACCCCATTGACCAACAACTCAATTAGATGTTTAACACAGTCCTGGTACTGGAAGCTTCACTGAAAGACAAGAAATGGCCAGTTGTTATCCTGTCATTCTGTCTCCTCCATTATTTGATGATTTCTTTTAGCTCACCTTCATATATATATATATATGAAGATTCTACTGTATTAGGTTTCCATATTAACCCTCAAATTACCCTTAATTTTAGCTGTCTTTTCCTGTATTGTCACTCTAATCCCTGTCTAGACATGATCCTTCCTATTCCAAGTCACCCCATCCATCCATAACTCTCTATTCTGTGTCACTTTCCTAAAGAGATCTATCTGTACAATCTATCCCCCTAATCTATACCCATCCTCTGTAGTTCTACAGATGTGGCTTGGTTATCATTGACTTGGCAGCTAAAATTCACATATAAACAAATATGTACAATATTTATATGTCTGGGACTAGGATACTATGCTCGGGATTTTTTTTTTAGTTCTATCTTTTTACCTGCACATTTCATGATGTCTTTTTTTAATGTCTGAATAATATTTCATTGTATAAATGTTCTGCATTTTCTTTATCCATTCATCTGCTGAGGGACATCAGGGTCATTGCCTATTTGTGGCTATTACATATAGAGCAGCAACGAACATGGTTGAGTCTTTGTATCCTTGTGATAGAATGAAGCATCCTTTGGGTATATGCACAAAAGAGTAGTTTAACTAGATCTTGAGGTAGTTGGATCTCCATGTTCCTGAGGATTTTCACAGTAGCTATACAAGTTTGCACTCCCACCAGCAATGTATGAGTGTTCTCCTTACTCCACATACTCTCCAGCATTAGCTGAAACTTATTTTTATTGATCTTCGACATTCTGACATGGGTAAAATGGAATCTCAAAGTTTTGATTTGCATTTCCCTGATGACTCAGGATGTTAAACATTTTTAAGTGTTTCTTAGCCATTTGAAATTCCTCTCTTGAGAATTCTGTTCAGATCTATACCCCATCTTCTTTTACCTTTTAATTTTTAAATAACCATATAATCTGAATACAGTTTCCCCTCCCTCTATTCTTCCCAGTTCCTCCCCACCTCCTTTCCTATCTGATCCACTCACTTCCTTTCTGTCTCTCATTAGAAAAGAATAGGCTTCTAAGGGATAACAACAAAACATAACAAAATAAGATATAATAAGATAAAACAAAAGCCAATATCAAAATTGGACAATCCAAGGCAACAGAAAACTAAAAAATTCCAAGAGAAGGCACAAGAATAAGACACAGTTGTTCACACATACAGGAGTCCCAGAAAATTACTAAATTGAAAGCTATAGTACAAATACCGAGGACCTGTTTTAGACTCATGTAGGCCCTATGCTTGCTGCTTCAGACTCTGTGTGTTCATATGATCTTTGCTTAGTTAGAAGGCCTTGTTCTTCTAGTGTCTTCTGTTCCCTCTGTCTCCTCTCTTCTTTCCACCTCCTCCTCTGCAGGGTTGGTTACCTGAGCTCTGGGTGAAAGGATTTGATGGAGATATCTTGTTTAGACCTAAGTGTTCCAAGGTCTCTCTGTGTGTATTGTTTGACTGTGGGTCTCTGTATTTGTTCCCATCTGCTACAGGAGGAAGCTTCTCTGATGATGGCCAAGTAAGGCACTGTTTATGAGAATAGCAGAATTGTAGGCCCATGTTTCTATATGTATGGCAACCAGGCTCTAAAGCCATAGTCAGTATCTAAAATGGTCACATAACCTTCCAGACAGGCTGTCACTAACCTAACAAAAGGTCAAGATGTTGTTTTGCTCCTTTGTAATTTGAGGATGCCTGATAGAGATGCTAATTCAAACCTACCTGACAGCTAGCATAAAGAGCAGATAGGTAGATGAGGATCTGACTAAAAGTCATTCACCTTAGGAGAATGAATCAGATATTGGGTGGCTACTCCCACAAGTTCTGTGCCACCAATGCCTTAGCATATTTTATAGGCAGGATGGACTGCAGATTAAAAATTTTGTGGTCGAGTCAGTGTTTACATTTCTTTTGGCAGCCTGTAGAGTAGCTTTCTGTGTCAAAACACTGGAACATGAGGGTGAAGGTTCTATGTAGGTACCAGCTCATCCTCCCTATGTTCAATGAGTCATGTGGTATATACCATTTTTAATTTGTTGTTTTCTTTTTTCTGAAAACGTAAACTTTAAATTGAAAAAATGAATGTCACATACAACTTCACATTTATGCTACAGTCTTTCACTTGAAATTTTACAGACAAATCAGATTTCCACTGAATTCAAACAACCTGAATACATATCCACAGTAGACACAGAGTCCAGTCCCTTTCACAGGGGAATAATACTCAGTCTTCAACAATGTCCATGACTTGAGTGACTAAGCACAAGTTCAGAATACCAGTTTATTTATCAGCAGATACACTCTGGAATGCACCTCAAATTCATGTAGGTTGTTGGCATCACCCTGAAGCCTCATGAACAGGCCTCCATAGGACATAGAGTGGCGTGTTGCCACTTAAGTAGAGGTATCATTCCCCTTAACCCTGTACACTTACCCATACATTACATGCTCAAACTGCTCAGTCTTAGAAGGCCTATCATCTGTGGGGTTGTATTCACTATTATCTTAGGGTTCCAATTGCTGTGAAGAGACACCAAGATATGGCAACTCTTATAAAGGAAAAACGTTTAACTGGATGGCTTACATTTTTCAGAGGTTTAGTCCATTTTCATCATGGTGTGACATGGTGGCATGTAGGCAGACGTAGTGCTGGAAAAGTAGCCAAGTGTCCTACAATCTTGACTTTAGGCACTAGGAAGTGAACTGAGACACTGGATGTGGCTTGAGCATATATGAGACCTCAAAGTCCACCTCTACAGTGACACATTTTGCCTAACAAGGCCACATTCACTCCAACAAAGCCACACCTCCTAATTGTACCATTCCCTTTGGGGACATTTTCTTTCAAACCACCACAACCATCATCCAAGGAACCATCTTCATACAAGGTACTAGTTTTGACAAATTGGAATTTGTCACCTAAGCCTACAGGATGAATCTGAACATTTACATTTAAGAAAATGTAGTCCATCCTGAAAGATTCACTCTCAGAGTTCTGTCAAGATACTCAAATTTCTTGTCTTCTGGGACAATATCTTTCATATCAAAAATCTCCTCAAACAAATTGTTCACCATCATTAGGGGCATGAAGCTGCAGAGGTTCTTAACATACGGCCACTACTTAGTTTTTTTGTTTTCTTGATACCTAGTTTTTTAGAATCTTTATATAGTTTGGATATTAGCTCCTCTATTTAATGTGTACTTGATAACCATCTTTCCCCACCCTATAGCCTGTGGCTTTGTCTAAATGACAATGTCCTTCACTATACAGAAATGTCTCAGGTTCAAGTGGTTCTGATTACTAATTGTTGATCCCAGTGCCTGTACTTACAGTGTTCTGTTCAGAATGTCTTTTCCTGTGCTAATGAGTTCAAAGCTATTCTCCACCTTCTCTTCTGTCAGATTCAGTGTATCTGAATTTATGTTGAAGTTTTTGATCCATTTGCTGTTGAGTTTTGTGCAGGGTGATAAGTATGAATCTATTTTGGATTCTTCTACATGTAGCCATACAGTTTTACCTGAACCATTTGCTGAAGATGCTGTCTTTTTTACAATATGTGTTTCTGGCTTCTTTACCAAAAATCAAATGTCCATAAGTGTATGGATTTATATCTGTATCTTCATTTTGATTCCATTGATCAACATGTCTGCTTTTTGTCAATACTATGTTATTTTATTACTATATCTCCGTAATACAATTTGAAATCTGGAATGCAATACTGTCAGCAGTTCTTTTATGATTCAGGATTGTTTTAGCTTTCAGGGGATTTTGCTTTTTTTGTTTTTGTTTTGTGTGTGTGTGTGTGTGTGTGTGTGTGCTTCCATATGAAGATGTGAATTGTCCTTTTAAGATCTGTGAAGAATTGTGTTGGAATTTTGATGGAAATGGCATTGAATCTGTATATTGCCATTTTTATTGTGTTAATCCTACTGATCCATAAGCATGGATATCATTCCATCTTCTGATATCTTCTTCAATTCTTTTCTACAATGATTTTAAGCTTTTGTCATATAAGTCTTTCACTTGCTTGTGTCCCAAGATATTTTATATTAATTGGAGCTATTGTGAAAGGTGTTGTTACCCTGTTTTTTCTCATTTGTTATTTGTATAAGGATTTTGTGAGTTATTTTTGTATCCAGCCACTTTGCTGAAAGCATTTATCAATTGTAGGAGTTTCTTGGTAGAAATTTTAGGGTCACTTATATATACAATCATATCATCTGCAAATAAAAATACTTAGAGTTATTCCTTTTCAACTTGTACCCCCTTGATCTCTCACAATGTCTTATTGATCTAGCTAGGACTTCAAGTACCATACTGAATAAGCATGGAAAGAGTGAACCACTTTATTTTGTTCCGAGTCTTAGTGAAATTTCTTTGAGCTTATCTCCATTTATGTTTGTTATAGGCTTTCTGTAAATAGAATTTACTATGTTAATGTATGTTCCTTGTATCCCTAATCTCTCTAGAACTCTTATTATGAAGGGGTGTTGCATTTTGTGAAAGGCCTTTTCTGAAACTAATGAGATGATCAAGTGCTTTATTTCTTTCAATTTGTTTATATGGTGGATTGCATTTATCCTTCTGTTTCTTTCTCTTTTTGGAATAATTTGAGGAAAAATGGAATTAACTCTTCTTTTAAAGTCTGGTAGAATTCAATGTTAAACCATACACCTCTGGGATTTTTTTTTTTGGTTGGGAGACTGTTAATGGCTGCTTTTGTTTCACTAGATGGGGTTATAGATCTGTTTAAATTGCTTACGTGATCTTGATTTAACTTTGGTAAGTGTAACTGTGGAGGAAATTACCCATTTCTTTTAGATTTTCCAATTTGGTGCAGTAAAGGTTCTTAACATATGTCGTTAATGATTCTCTGGATTTTCTTGATATTTGTTGTCATATCCCCCTTTTCATTTCTGATTTTGTTAATTTTTTTTTATTCTTTCTGACTTTTAGTTTGGACAAGGGTTTGTTGATCTTACTGATTTTCTCAATGAACCAATTCTTTATTTCCTTGATTATTTATATTGTTCTCTTTCTATTTTATTGATTTCAGTCCTGAGTTTGATTATTTCTTGTCATGTAATCCTTTTGAGTTTGAGTTCTTCTTTTTGTTCTAGAGCTTTCAGGTATGATATTAAGTTGCTAGTATGAGATCTCTATTTTTATATGAACAATTAATTCTATGAACTTGTCTCTTAGAACTGCTTTCAGTGTGTCCCATAAGTTTGGATATGCTGTGTATTTGTTTTCATTCAATTCTGGAAAGTCTTTCATTTCTTTTGTAATTTTTATCTCGATCCATTTTTCAAAGTAGAGTGACGTTCAGCTTCTATGAGTTCGTAAGCTGTTTCTGTTGTTGATATCCAGCTTTAATTGGTGGTGATCAGATAGGATGCAGAAGGTTATTTCTCGTATCTGTTGAGACTTGCTTTGTGTCCAAGTATGTGGTCAACTTTGGAGACTGTTTCATGAGGTACTAAGAGGAAGGTATATTCTTTTGCATTTGAGTGAAACATTCTGTAAATATTTGTTAGGTCCATTTGGTTTAGAGTGTCTACTAGCTCCCGAATTTCTCTGTTTAGTTTTTATCTGGATAAACTGTCCATTGGTGAGAATGAGGATATTTAAGTCTCCCACTATCAGTGTGTTAGGGTCAATGTGTGATTTAAGCTGTAGTGTTTCTTTTACAAGCATGGGTGCCCTAATGTTTGGTTTATAGATGTTAACAATTGCAATATCCTCTTGATGGATTTTACTTTGCTGAGTATGAAATGTTCTTTTCTGTCTCTTCAGATTAAATTTGGTTTGAAGTCTGTTGTGTCAGATATTAAAATGCTTGGAATATCTTTAACATCATCCCTGGGATGATATCTATTCTTTATGTTAAAGTATATTTCTTGGAATCAGTCAAAGGATGGATCCTGTTCCCACATCCATTCTGTTAGTCTCTGTCTTTTTACTGGGGAATTGAGATTATTGTTGTTGGATGATTATCAATGAGTAATATTTATTGTTTCTTGTTGTTGTTGTTGTTGTTGTTGTTGTTGGTGGTGGTGGTTTGTGTGTGTGTGTGTGTGTGTGTGTGTGTGTGTGTGTTCTTCCCTTCTTTTGATTTTGCTGGTCTGGGATTATTTGTTCTCTTGTGTTTTTTTTAGATGTAATTAACCTCTATAGGTTGATGTTTCCTTCTAGTACCTTCTGTAAGGCTGAATTCATAGACAGATGTTGCTTAAACTTGACTTTATACTGGAATCTCATTTTCTCTATCTATGGTGATTAAAAGTTTTGCTGGATGTAGTTAGTATTCTGGACTGGCATCTGTGGTCTCAGAGTCTGCAGCACATCTGTCCAAGCACTTTTGACTTTTGACCTCCATTGAGAATTCAGGTATAATTCTAATAGGTCTGCCTTTATATATTACTTGGTATTTTACTACTGCATCTTTTGATATTCTTTCTTTGTTTTGTACACTTAATGGTTTGACTATTATCCTGAGGAGACATTCTTTTCTGGTCTACTCTATTTGCTGTTCTGTATGCTTCTTGTACCTTGGTAAGCATCTACTTCTTTGATCAGGAAATTTTCTTCTATGATTGTGTTGAAAATATTTTCTGTGCCTTTGACCTGAGTTTCTTCTCCTTCCTGTATTCCCATTATTCTTAGATTTCTTTTCCTCATATTGTCCCACATGTACTTGATGTTTGTGTCAGATTTTTTTTTAGATTTAATATTTTCTTTGACTGACACATCCATTGCCTTCAGTATCGGATATTCCCTCTTCCATCTCTTATATCGTGATGGTGAAGCTTTCCTCTGTAGTTCTTGTTTGATCTCCTAAATTTAGGAGGGAGAAAATCAGAGTGTTCCACCAGGATCCACTTAGTCCCCTCAGAATGGGGGTATAGAGTGAGGAGAGGTTATGGCAGAAGGTCTGCTACAAAGATAAGGATGAGGCTGGGGGATTGGATTTAGAGGACTATAAGGGGAGGTGAAGATCTGCAGTGAAGATCTGAAGCCAGCCTACTTCCCTGGCTGGTTCCCAGGAGTGCATGCTGGAGTTGGATCCTGGGACATAGCAATGGGTTGGGGGAAGGAGGTTAGGAGAGAAAGATCTGTGGGATTCCCAGGAGACAGGGGCAGTGGTGCTGAAGAGCTGGGGATGAGACTGTGGATTTCTCTGGAGGAGCAGAGGGAGAGGTGAAGATCTGCAGTCAGCCTTCCTGCTTCCCTACGAAGTATCTTTTATACATTTAAATATAATTTCCTTTTTATGTACTTTTGCCATCTTGACAGTAATATTATGGAAAGGTTTCTCCTTTTTATACCTGTTTGAGTTTCTAAATATGTCTTGTGTTAAGAGTTCCATTTCTTTTTAATCTGAGTAATTTTCTGCTATAATTCATCGGATCCATTTTCTGTGTTCTTCATTGTTTTTGTTGTCCTTTGATTTATCATTCACTTTTATTTTCTCTGTTTCTCTCATGTCAATTGCTAGTTAAGTTCTGCTGTATTCTTTCTACTCTTATGATTAGTAAATAATATCTAAGTATGTGCCATGCTTCTCTGTACTGACAAATTGTATTGCTGGTGCTTCACAGACTCTCTGTGCAAGTCAGAGTGGTACTGAGGTAATAGAAAGTGATACTACATTGAAAGTGATATTATTTGTGCCATGCTGTTTTTAGATTGGTATCAGAATTATTTGATTTCTGTCTTAGAATGGATGCCCCTTCACCACATTCATTTCTTATTTTGTCTCTTCTGATAATATTATCCTCCTGTGACCCCCACCCCAATTCATCAGTTGCTAAGACTTTCACATGTACTCTTTGTTGGCTCTTGGCTGGTTGATAGAAATGAATCTACTGGATCACAATCCTGTTCCTAACTAGAGTTGTCAATGATCTTTGTGGTGATCCAGTTCACAGTTTCTACCCTGAATCATTCCCAAAAGAGAGAGAGAAAAAAACTTCTGGGTATCATTTAGACAAATAAGATTGTCCCTTTTAATGTGGCTTTCCTCTACAAGCTATGTCAAAGCCAACAAATTTCATCTGGTTTCTCTGCCATTTCCCCCCACCTCCCTGGAAGTTCTGTAGGTATTATCTTTGACAGTCTCTTCCCTCAACCAGGCTGAGCCATCAAGTCTGAAAATGTAATGATACTTTGTCGGGAGAAGCCAGCCAACTTCAACAGTAACTCTGAACTTGGTTGAACATTGGGTTTTGAGGATGATAAAAACTTCCTGATGACAAGAAGTCAGATACTGTGTGGCCATGAAAGAGCACTTGTCACAGGACAGGACCCAAGTTATCAGTGGATTTTATTTTATTTTATTTTTGAGACAGGATCTTACTGTGTAATCCTGACTGCCTACTAAGACCTGACATTAAATGTGTATACCATCATATCCAACCCTAAGTAGATATCTTAAAGGCAACCCTACTCCAAATGAGTTTAACCACCTGCCTTAGAATCAATAGATTAGAAGCTGGGAGAGAAGGTAGAGGGGACAAGGGCTAACAAACCAACCTGTGTTGTGACCTCTAAGAGTTTCCCTTTTCTCTAACTTGGAGTAATAGGAATCACCCAGCCATATCACAGTCTCTAGAGCTGTTCTTTCATGTCTGCACTTTCCATGAGCAAGTGGGAGCTCACTGGCTGGAAAAGAATGACCTTTAACCACAGCAGGAATGATGGACCATGTGTTAAATTCTCCAGAAAATGAAAAAGGAGGGACCAAGACTCTCAGAGGGACACACAGTGACTGACTGGGCCACAGCAAGTGTGTGTAGACAAAATGGTCTTCTCTTGGGTAGGTGCGTGTGGAGGCTTGATGACATGTGAAGGCAAATAGAGGACAGAAGCTGCAGCAGTGGCAGAGTTTATTATTTATAGAGATTAGGAGGTAATGTTGGGATTGTAATCTAAACATTTAGAACCAAAGATGACCCCAGGAATGAAAGCTTTCATCAGACTGGCCAACTGATAGGTTGTCAATAGGTAACCATTGGAACTTATAGAATAAAATTGTAAGTATACGTTTCTCAAGTGGTGTGATTCAAGAACGTGATATTAATTTTGATAATAAAAATACCTCAGTGGACAGTAAACATAACTTGAAAATCAATGTTGATCAGATTTTGATGAGCATTTGGAATACAAGACTTTTCAGATAAGAAACTCAGAGAATCAAATAACTGCATGTAATCCTGTCTGCATAGCACTTGTTAAAAACTGTAAAGGAGTATGCTGTGATCTCTCAGATTTACTTCTTTTTATCTTGGAGTACTTGGTTAATATTTGAAAAGCAGTGCAAATGGATAATCTAGAATGCCATTTCAACATTGGAACAACATTTCAGAGAGCCAAGCATATTAAAGGAATAGGAATCCCAGGTGTTCATCCCACTATGGAACAGATCACTGATTTTATGAACTTATAACTCCACATTTTCTATACCAAATTGTTTCAAAGATTATCCAGCATCCTTGGAAATAAACAACAATGAAGTCACACCAGAAAAAAACACTCTAGTTTTGAAATGATGGATAAACCTGAGAAATTGGTACATTAAGTGTGAATGACATATCCCCAGGTGTTTTACAAAAATCCAAATATGTGAGCCCTATCCTCTGACAAATCAGCTTTTCATGAGGCAACAATTTATTCAAGGTCTAGCACTGTAGATACCTTATGTACACTTAAAACAACCATGTCTGACTGAGATCCTAAGTAGATGCTGAAAGGATCAGACTAGCTTTCACATGGCAAAAAACATAGTTCTGCATGAGCTATAATGGTTAATATTCAAACTCATAAAAACATATGCATGTAAGAAAAATGAAAATATTCATTACATTCCAATCTTGGGAAATGAAAATGCTGGTCTAAAAAAGGGGCTGAAATAAATAATTCTAAAAACTATTTTCCTATTGAACGTTAGGAGACAGCAAACTGAATGAGTTAGGAAAATAGAACAATTGTTAGTTGCTATGATAAGCAAGAGATATGCTGAATTTAAAATAGGGAAGAAAAAAATATCATGAGAGAAATGAATATTGTTGCTTAAAAAAATTATCAGCCAGCGAACCTCTTGCTCTGAAGCACAAGGAAGACTTCAGTATCTCTGTCTCAGGAAGCAGTTTCTTGTATCATTTTGAATTTGTATCCATTCTCATAGAAATTAAAACTACTACTTTTCTCATGAGTGTTTTGCTCATATAAAACATTTTCTCCACAAACTAAACAATAAAAATATTCTAGAACTTAAGCAATTGATAATAAATGTGAAAATCATACACCATCTCAATAGAGACTACATCATATCATTCAAATATGGCGAAACTGGGACCACATCAAAGAAGGATTTTGAGTTCCAATGTTTATCTCCCACAATCTCAAAGTGAGTCTTTGAAACAAAGGGCCTACAGATTTCCCCTGAAAAAAGAACTAAATATTTGAATTAATAATTCACCCAGTGAACATTCCAATAGAGTGTACAGATGCACTGTTACATTTGTGACTGGTTTTAGTGTTCATGATAATCTAAGTTTGGAAAATATCCAAATTTATCAGTAAGAATTTACTAAATAAATTATTGTAATCATACACTGAAATACTACATAAAGAGAAAAAAACATTAAAAATTACAAATGTCAAAATAGCTTTGAAGAAAGCCAGTTTTATAATAGGATATATGCTATGATTTGGGTTTGTAAATTTCTGTATGTAAACAAATATACATGAATATGATTTGCATATATATATATATTTGTACTGTTTTCCCTTTGTATGTCTACATATACACATAATGACTGAGACTAGACCTAAAAAGTTTATGATCTTGGTTTCAATAGCCTGCCAGCAGCAAGGTAGGCCTTTTGTCTGCGAGGTCCCTGGCCAGCAAGGGGCCCTGATTCTGTACCAGAAGATCCATCAGATGGGTAAGTGTGTATCTGACCTGCGGAAACGGAGCACAGACATACCTCAATGCCCTAAACTTCCTGCTCATTCGGCGGGGGCTCCTAACCCTGGCTACTGCCCCTCTTTTCCTATCCCTTCCCAGCTTGCATTCAGGCACCCCCTCTCTTCCCTTCTTCGGGGCCATAGATCCCCCAGCTCAGTCCGTTTGGGCACTGGGACCAGGTGGTGAGTGCAACCAGGCAGGAGTT
>LOJH01053355.1:0-12200 GCA_001685095.1 Ellobius talpinus
TTCCTTTTTATGTTTGAGACAGGGTCCTACTGTGTGGCCCAGGATGACTGACATCCAACTTCTGGGCTGGAGCAGTCCTTAATACTGATCTTCCTGAACAGCCAGGCTGTTCTACCACTCCAGCTCCAGTGCCTGTTTGTTCACTACACTCCAACCTCCCAGATGCCTGTTTCACTTAAAAAGTTTTCAGTTTCCCCTCCCTCACTGTGGCCTGGCGGTTAGGAGTTCACATGACACTGAAACGGACGCCATCTTTCCTGGTCCCGCCATTGAAAGGAGGCTCTTTCCAAAGGGTGATCCCACTTTCTTTGCAGGACCAGGGAAGGGGCCCAGGACCTTGTACATTCTACACGGGCACATGTGTGAGCTACACACCAGCCCATGAGTGGTATCTTTTTAATAAGCTCTGCTCATAACTGTTTGAGACATATTCATGAGCTATCATTGCCCCCTGGTGGCGATATGATTCATTCACAGAAACCCTTGGACACAGGGCCAACTGCTGAACAAATCGAAGTGCTGCAGACCTGAGGCACACACAGCGGGCGGGTGAGCATGACAACACACTTCTGGAAAAGGCAGTGCCCAGTGCTTCTGCTCCTCCAGGATCTGCCCTGGGTCCTCCAGGGAAATTAACTAAAATGCAGACAGCTCATCCTTAATGTTAGACATTGCAAACAAAAGACTGTCCTCTGAGTCGGGAAATGATGAAATCTCTACAGTATCACAAATAGAACTGATTGTTCTCCTTCCGAGGCTACCTGACCTGACCCTATGCTTTGTCTAAGACTGCAGGAGACAGAAGATGACATGAGTGGGCTGAGAGGCTGATTTCATCATGCATTATTATCTTTATTAGACAGATAAGGCAGACGCTGGCAGAATAATCCCCTTACCTAGGATTACATCTAGTGCTTCTTTTATACACCCTTATCACACTAATCACTCGGTGAATGCTTCCTAATAAGACAGAACCCTTTCCATGAGATGCTGATCTCTCTTTAATAGAGGAACACACATCTCTGGATTCACGCTGTCTGCTTCAGGAAGATTTCAATTTATAAGAAATAAGATAATGAGGAACCGGAGAGGTGGGTAAAAAGCATGCACTGCTCTTGCAGAGAATGTGGATTTGGTTCCCAAAACCCACATCTGGTGGTTCACAATGACCTACAACTCTATCCAGGAGATCTGACACCCTCTTCTTGCCTCCAAGGGCACCTGCACGTTTATGTTACACATAGAAACAAACAGGCACTGCACATAAATTAAAAGTTTTCTTAAAGAAATAAAATAATAAGACTAGCCAATGGGTTAAAAAGTGATTTAAGGATGATCCAGAATCTAAAAAAAATTGAATATTTCCAAAAGCTAATGTCAAATTGTTTAATAATGCATAAAACAAATCACCCTCTTAATAACATATCACAAATGTGAGATAATATTTATGATTGAAGTTATATATAGACATTGTCAAACTCTAAGTAGCTGGCAATTTTACTATAGTCACATTTTAAAGCAATTAAATACTTATTAAGCTTGTGCTATGTTAGAGAAGTATTTCTGGTGGAAGGTAACTAGCAGAGAGGCTATCTTATTCCCCAAATCACAGTTGGGGGAAGAGCTGCACTCCCTAAATATAAATAAAACTTCCCATGGAACTCTCTCCGGACATCTGAGGCCAGGAACCAAAGCAGGTTAGGATTGTTTCTAAGAACTCAAGATTTCAGCTGAAGTTCCTTGATGAGATGGTAGCTTAGGTAGGAGCCATAAAACAGTCACCATGCTTTCAGAAGTCTAGCCTCTTAACCAACCATGGCAATGGCCTCAATCCCCTCCTTTTTAACTCCTTGCTAATAACCTTGTCTTTTAGAGAATTAGGGGAAATGCAATAATGGTCAGGATATAAAAGTTCTCTTGGATCATCTGCCTGCTTTCATCAGGACCCATGTGGCCTACCTGCCCGGGTGCTCAGCAGAAAAACAAAACTGTGCTGTTTTCCAAAGTTCTTAATGGCCAGGTGTCTCTCTTCTCCTCTCACGGAGCCATCCACACGCTCATAGCTGTAGCCTTGACAAAGAGGAGAAAGTGGACAACCTTAATTCTTTTTCAAGGATTCAGGGGAAAAAATTAGTCAGTCCCAAAGCAGACAAAAGTGGCGTTTAGTGTGTAGTTCTGAACCGTTCCCGAGCCATCCTGAAAGCCGGCTCCGTGCAAACCGCATTCGACGAGATGCAGCAGAAGTACGGGAGCTGGCGAGGACAGTGTCTGGTGGCCCGGTGTTTGCCTTTCTCTGGAGCTGCAGGGTCTCCCGCCTGTCATCATGCTCCACACCCAAAGAGAGCTCTCAACTTGAGCTCTTCTTGTGCTCCAAGATCCCTGCAAGGGTGCCCTGGCCTAGGTTTCCCACAACATTTGAGGAGCATCAAACATAGCTCTGAGGCCCAGTCTGGACTAACTTAAACCACAAGATCTGGAGTGGACATGTCTCCAGGGGCCTTGAGAGCAACCAAAGGCACAGTTTTTTCCAATATCTCGCATGCACTTCATTGCATATTAAGCAAAGTGCTCAGGTAATAACCCCACTCCTTACTGTTAAATAGAAACGACGGGCCCCGCCTCTCTCCCATTTGGGTTTTCTACACTTGCATCTGTCCAGCGAGTCTGAGCAAGGTCTCGGCTGCTGAGGTGAATGTTTCATGACTGGAAAGTTCTTGTCACTGAAACGTGTCTATTATACAAATAACGTTCCCATGGCATTTGCCCCAGTGCCATAATCAGAAATCTCATAACCAGTGGGAATGTGGCTGCTTATGTCTGCCCATACATCTCTCCACACTGCCAATTTTCACTCCACACTCCACTCTCCATGTCTCGTCTGCTTTTGACTCTGAATCATGTTGTGGCGTACTTTTCCTCTGTAATCGCCACACCTCACATGATGACTGGTACAGCTACAAATGATTCAGGAGATGTGGTGCACAAGGGGAGTCACCTCTGTAATCCATGTAGTCTTGCAGAATATCCAACATGTGGGTCATTTGGGAGAACAGTAAAACCTGATGGCCCCTGGTAAGGAAAGAAAGCAGAGAGTGACAATTCTGGAAATATTTAAGTTATTTCCCTCAAGCAAAATTCTAAAAAAAAAAGAATCCAAGTTTATAAATAAATGAAATACTAAAGTATAAATATAATTTAAAGACTTCCTCAGAAACTCTTAAGCATTTTATGTAAAGAATGCAAGTAAACCTGGCACTGGCCTTTCAAAGTGGCAGTTCTTAAACTACAGTGGAGAAATCCCAGGAGTGTTTGTCAATCACACAGGCTATGCAGAGCTCCAGAAAAGCCCAAGCACTCACTGGAAAGTCAACGCATCCCAGTTCAAGTATTCATGTCAAAAGGAAGATAAACACACGCCTATAAAGAGTAAAATGCAAAATTCAAACACACACACACATACACACACCTCTCAAGACCTTGACGGCCATGGTCAGCTGCTTATCCCTAATCTTACTTGGGGAGAAAGTTACTATTATTTATAGCTATTTCGATTAAAAATTCAGAGACACATTACTTTAGAAAGGGACGAATGGCATCTCACTTCCCAAGATACATGATGAAACATAAAATGATGGATTAATAATGAAGCAAGGGTTGGAGAGATGGCTGGGCAGTTCAGAGTGCTGGGTTCCATTCCCAGAACCTAACTGGCAGCTGATAACTAGCAGTAACTCCAATTCTGGGCATCCAATGCCCTCTTCTGGCCTCCGTGGGTACTGCCCATACATGGTATATTGACACTGACATTCATGCAGGCAATATCCCCTACACATAAAACAAATCTTAAGAAAAAATGAAGTCAAGGGCCAGGGGTTGGGGTGTGTGTGTGTCTCAGTCAGTAAAGTGCTTGCTTGCCTCACAAGGATGAGGACCTGAGCTTGATCTCAAGCCCACGTAAAAATGTTGGGTGTGGTGGCATGCACAGTATCTCAGCTCTGGGGAAGCAGGGACAGGAGCATCCCTAGGCTTGCTGGACAGCTAGTCTCGCCTAACTGGTGAGCTACAGACCAGTGACAGCCCTTGTCTCAAAGGATGTGGACAGGGTTTCTGATAACACATGAAGTTATCCTCTGGCCTCAGTATGTATGTACGTATGTATGTATATACTTCCGAATGTGTGTGTGTATGTGTGTCACACACACACATGCACAGCCCACATGCATAAAAAATAAAATCAAAATGATACCCTGTCTCAACAACAAACAACGGTGTGGTGGCTCACGCCTGAAACCCCAGCATTTGGCAGACAGAGGCAGTAGGGCCATTTCAAGTTCAAGGCCAACAGGGTCTACACTGGTGTGCACTTGACAGCTCCAGGGCACCTAGAGCTACACAATGAGCTACCGTCTCAAAACAACAATAATGAATAGAACAATGACAAAGAATGGACGAAGTCAAACCTTTAACTGGGCACGACTTTAAAACATCATGAACAAAGTACAATGCCATCAAAAAAATTCTCGTTGAGAGAATTAACCTGGTCTCTATGTGCTTCAGAGCAGCAGTTAAGGAGAACTCCTGGAAGACTTAGCCCCAAATGTGTGCATGTGCGTGGGGGGGTTCTAGTCTCATCTCTGCCATGTGGTGGCCGGGTGACCTTGGACATATAACCTTTCTGGGTCCATGAAAAGAAAAACTCAGGCATAAAGAATTCAGGAATTCCTTGGGTACAACAAATAGATATACTTTATTGACTCTAACCAATAAGATACCGCATGGTATATAATCATTTAACATGCAATTATTGATCCTGCATATTCCTAGTGGGCAATTTTGCTAAATCTCAGGCCATATCTGGGATGGGTCTGAAAGGGATGAATTGAAATCCTCAAGAATCTGGGCTTTGTCTAGATTCCCCCTTTTTCATGGAGGAATCAGCCAAACACTACTACACAAGATCTTTTGTTGCCTAATTCAATGTCTTTGGGGAAAATGTCCCCCAAGATCCCCTTGAGGTTAGACCAATACCCACAGGTTAACAAGAAGGAATATTAACTGAGCCCCTATGACAGATACTGATTCAACACAGGCTGCCAAAAGGCAATCGTGGAGGGAAGCGCCATCTCTGTTCTGGTGAAACAGACAAGGTGGGAGTGATAAGGTGGCCAAACACTGATGACTCAGACCGCACATCAGAGGAGGACACGGACAATACTGGATTAGGATTCTGACAGCTATAGGAATCCAAACGAAAGGACGACTGTGGAGGTTAAGTGGGGGATGGGATAGCAGGAGCCAGGAGCATCCTTCCATAGAAGGTGAAACCTTAAGGTTGATTAAGAAAGAAAACTTGGTTCCTTCTTGAGAAATCTGTCAGTTCTTCAGCACTTGGGTTTCAATGGTTACTGGCTCAGAGTGGTAAGTGTGAACCCACTGCCTACCTGGAGTAGAGAAATGCCAGTAGCCTGTCCAGCAGATGAAGCTTCCCACTGGCCTCAATCAGGTGCTCTCCAACTTCGAAGGGCTCTGGTTCCACACCTAGGGAAGAAAGAACCCACTTCCACTAATGTGCAACACTGGGAGCAGATTCCCTGAGGAGAAATGCTGATTGTTGGCCACCGGCAAAGCACCCCATACTCCCTACACTGGGTGTGCTGAGGCTCAACTGTGGTTGAGGAATTTTATGATTATCTGTTTGTATGATAACCTCAGTACTTCTTGACACCAATCACAAAGGCAAGCATACCCCAAAGGGAAAAAAAAGCTTATCTAAGGCGCAAACCAACTTTGATATAATAGTCAAGAAACCTAAACTGGAGTCCAAGCTCTCTAGAGAAGTGAACCAACAAACAGTTGAGAGATGGCATGCACATTCTGAGGTATGGGATAGCAATCAGAATTACATTACCTGAGAGCTGCCTTTAAAATCTACAAGTTCCCGTCTATTACAACAAACAAAACCCAAATGTGCATTGGATTAAGAGTCCGTGAATTGTTTAAACAGTGGCAGCATTAGGAACTCTATCTGACTGCAACAAACCTCTGCACTAGGCCTTCCTATGATAGGGAGTCCATGCCCAGAAGTCCTAGGATTGTCCCTGGGCTTCCAATCAGAGCATATTTTTAAATTACCAGCTTAGGCGGGTGTGCTGGCGTAGGCCTTTAATGCAGCACTTCTAACGCAGAGGCAAACGGACTGAATATTCACGAGTTTGAGGCTAGTCAGGTCTATAGAATAAGCTTCAGGCCAAGCTAAACTACACAGTGAGACCTACTTCAAAACAGAGAGGGGGAAGGGGAGGAAAAATGAAAGAGAGAAAAAAGGAAGAAAAGGAAAGAAAGAAAAAATTTAAACAAAGGTCCCAGCTTAAATGAAAATTAAAATCTACAGGTTGAGGCCTAAGGTGGCACTTAGAAACTCGGATGTCAGTAAGACACGGGCAGTGCAAGGGGACAGATGTGGCCAGAAACACAGAAGTCAGTAGGACACAGGCAGTGCAGGGGACAGATGTGGTTAGAAACACGGATGTCAGTAAGACACAGGCAGGGCAGGGGACAGATGTGGTCAGAAACACGGAAGTCAGTAGGACACAGGCAGTGCAGGGGAACAGATGTGGTTAGAAACACGAACGTCAGTAGAACACAGGCAGTGCAGGGGACAGATGTGGTGAGAAACACTGATGTCAGTAGGACACATGCAGTGCAGGGGGACAGATGTGGTGAGAAACACGGACATCAGTAGGACACGGGCAGTGCAGGGGAACAGATGTGGTCAGAAACACAGATGTCAGTAAGACATGGGCAGTGCAGGGGACAGATGTGGTCAGAAACATGGATGTCAGTAGGACACGGGCAGTGCAGGGGGACAGATGTGGTGAGAAACACTGATGTCAGTAGGACACGGGCAGTGCAGGGGGACAGATGTGGTGAGAAACACTGATGTCAGTAGGACACGGGCAGTGCAGGGGGACAGATGTGGTGAGAAACACAGACATCAGTAGGACATGGGCAGTGCAGGGGGACAGATGTGGTGAGAAACACAGACGTCAGTAGGACACGGGCAGTGCAGGGGGACAGATGTAGTGAGAAACACTGATGTCAGTAGGACACGGGCAGTGCAGGGGGACAGATGTGGTGAGAAACACAGACATCAGTAGGACATGGGCAGTGCAGGGGGACAGATGTGGTGAGAAACACAGACGTCAGTAGGACACGGGCAGTGCAGGGGGACAGATGTAGTGAGAAACACTGATGTCAGTAGGACACGGGCAGTGCAGGGGGACAGATGTGGTGAGAAACACTGATGTAAGTAGGACACGTGCAGTGCAGGGGGACAGATGTGGTGAGAAACACTGATGTCATTAGGACACGGGCAGTGCAGGGGGACAGATGTGGTGAGAAACACTGATGTCATTAGGACACGGGAAGTGCAGGGGGACAGATATGGTGAGAAACACAGACATCAGTAGGACACGGGTAGTGCAGGAGAAAGATGTGGTCAGAAACATGGATGTCATTAGGACACGGACAGTGCAGGGGGACAGATGTGGTGAGAAACACGGATGTCAGTAGGATACGGGCAGTGCAGGGGGGACAGCTGAGGCAGGGCACACAAGATGAAGTGCTCCATGGAGACCAAGAGTGTTTCAGAAAGCAATGACATCCATGCCACAGTCTCTGAGGGACTGACTGGACCATGACACTAGACAACCACCAGTTCCAGGACAGCACAGAGATGTCCGGTACACCCATAATGTGGTGAAGAAGGGCTGACTGAGTGGGCTCAAGACAAGGAGACATGAACTGTGAGGAAACATTCAGATAAACCATGAAGGCAGTCTAGAGAACCACTGGTTCTGAGTCTCCAAAACCATCAATGCATTGAGAAAAATGAGTCAGTGAAAGAAATCTTAAGAACATGTCCACCTTCTAGGAGAACAAAGAGACGGGGCAAACACAACGCAGGATCTATGACTAGATCTTGGAGTTAAAAAGGAAAAGAAAAACATGATCTGAGTAGATGTGTCAGATAATACTGACAAGAAACTGAGCAGGAACAAAGGTGGAGGGCATGCCTCACCGTGGTTTGGGCCACGGACTGTAAGCAAAGCGGTAATGTGGCAGGGCAGAGCGCCGTGACTCTCACCATCGAACAGATATGGGTGGTCCACGCACTTCCGAAGCTGTGTGAAGGTGTTCTGCAGTTTGACTTTCTTTGCCATCTCATTTCCGAAGGCATCTGAAATCGTAAAGACAAGAAAGATGGATTACAGAACGACCCACCCTCCCAAGTCCAGAGCCTCACACTTTTGATCACGGGCACCTCAAACCTGTGTAACTGCTCAGACTGGACTGGACACCTGTGTGAAACTGCTTAGCCATCTCTTTCTTTTAAGAAGGAACAATAAACCGTAAGTTGGATGTAGTGAACTTGAGTATCCTTTTTTCAGACATCTGAACTTCCCACTGTAACTGTTAGGAGGCAAGGGACAACTATAAAATGGAAATCAAGAGATCATGGTGTTGCCTCTCCCTTCTCAGTGAATCTGAGCCAACAGCATTTTGCAGCTCATTAAGTATCCAATGGGCTGGAAAGATAGAGGGCAGGACTAGGGCAGCAAGGGGAATGGGGCCAGAGGAAATGGAGTCTGAGACACTGCCACACACACAGTGGCAGACCTGAGAATCACCCAGAATCTCTACACCCTCCTTGCTATAGAGGGGGAGAGCGCATGATTATTGCACACTTCCTACATGAAAACCACACTCATTCAGCTTCTGAACAGACGCATCCCCGTACCTAGGTCTTTCATCAAGATGGCCTTGTAATACTTCTTCTGTAGTGCTGACATGCCATGGTATATAACCACCTCTGTCTTCTTGGGAAGCTCTGTGGCTACCTGGGTTTTCACTCGTCTTAGGAGAAATGGCTGCAAGAGTCTGTGTAGCTCACTTGCTGCATAAGAAGAAAAACTAGAGTTTGCAATTGAGGTATTCAGCAATCTGAATTCTGAGTCAGGACAGTGATCTTTCATATTCCAGACACTCCTGGACTCACAGCAGGGCTTAGGTCCCTGCAAATTCATCCCAAGTTAAAAATATTGTTAGTTGAAAAATGCCTTTAATATACCTACTCTACCAAACATCGTGACTTATCCTAGTCTACCTTTAAAATGCTCTGAACACTTCACTAGTCTTTGGTGGGGCAAATAAACCCAACTTACTAAAATAAAATAAATAAATACAATGCTGAGAGCCAGCGAGCCAGTCAATGGGCAAAGGTGTTTGCTGTCATGTGTAGTGAGAGAGCTTGATCCCTAGAATCTACACAGTAGGAGGAAAAAACTGACTCCCACAAGTTGTCCTCTGACCTCCACACATGTGCTATAGTACACACAGGCACACACACAGAGAGAGAGACAGAGAGAGAGAGAATAAATGTAAATGATATCATTCAAAAAACCAACTAATTCTTATCATTCACTGGCAACTCTATTCAAGCAGGCCTGGCAGCACGGGGCATTGTGAAGTCTCACTCTCACGGCTGCCTGGAAACCTGTGAGTGCTGATGCCGCCCAGCCAGACAAGGGACAATCTTACATCACCTCCCCCAGGGAAAGAGAACCTTCATGGGCTTTTACCGCTAGGCAGTATCCTGCAGCATATCTGTGCCATGTGATCTTTATCTAGTCATCCATGGTGGACAGTCAGTTCTGCCTTAGCTACTATGAAGAGAGTGACGTGGGTATGGTTTAATTTCCTTTGGACCCAATTTGGACTGCTATACTGGATGGCAGTTGCATTTTTAGCTTTCTGAGGTACCTCGGTACTGTATTGTTTACACTAGTTTATATTCACCCCATCATCAGTAGGTTTCCCTTTCTTCACATCCTTACTGGCATTTGTGGGGCTTTTTGGGGGGGAAGGGTCTTTTAGATAATAGCCATCCCACTGGGGTGAAGAGTACCTCATTGTCTTTTTTATATTTTTACATGTATTTCTTTTATTTACCATAATGTGTATTAGTGTTTTGCTGGCATGTCTGTAACGGTATCATGTGTGAGGGCAGCAGGTTACAGATGTTGCGAGCTGCCATGTGGGAGCTAGGGACCAAACCTGGGTCCTCTGGAAGAGCAGTTAGTGATTTTACCCACTGAGTCCAATTTCCAGCCCTCATTGTGGCTTTGATTCACATTTCCCTAACAACTACCAATACTGAACACACACACACACATATATATATTTAATAATAATAATACTGTGCTATATAGCTCAAAATAAGCCTTTACTGATTTTCTTCTTTGACAACTTCATGCACATTTGCAATGTGCTCTGGTAGAGAAAAAGCATTTGAAAGCACTCATCGTCAAGAAATGATAAAAGTTCAACTGACGATATGCCAACTACCTGAGCTGATCACTACTCAATGTAATTAAGACTCAATTCGAAACACTACACTGCACCTCATAACTCTGTGCAAATGCTAGGTGTCAAGAGCAGGTTAAAGTTCACACACATTTTCTCTGAATGTGCATTTCTCTACAACATAAAACAGCCAAGCCACAGCACAAGTGGAGTGCTGTCTGTCCTTCTCCACCTGTCACAGCTCTGAACCCAGGAACTGGGGACACTTACGAGCTCTATTCTTACTAACAGTCCTATTTTCAGAGGCTCTCTTATTGCCGGGGTGATTTTGCATTTATTCTTATTGCTCAGCAGTGCCGCTTAGAAAGGTGTAACTGCCCACTGAAATAGCAGAGTCAGGTACAGCTCAAGAGCCAAGCCTCGGATACAAGCCACAGAACTGACCGCCAAGGCTGTCAGCATTCAAATTTGGTTCTTTTGACTTCAAATCGCTTCTTCCCTCACCAGGTATATGGAACTTCAAAAACCATCCTAAATCAGAATTACACTCCATGTTAAGATTGCCAGATACAGAAAATAAAACACGCGGGACAAGTAGCCAGCTGAACTGGAATTTCACATAACAACGAACAATATTGTAATACAGTATGCTCCTGTAATATTTGACTGGATATCTGAAACTTACCTGGCAACTCTAACCATGGGAGTTCTGTGGGAGAAATCTTTAGCCTAGGGTGTTCTACTGGGAAACCTCCTCCAACTCATCTTTACCCAATACATATGAAATAAAAATACTGTATAAGAATCCTAGGGTAATATCAGAGATATCCAGATGTTCAGATAATTCTGTGAGACAGAGGGGCAAAGGTACAAGAGAAAGCTGCCACCACCATAAAGGATGATGAAGCCCTCCCTGCCCACCACACACACACACACACACACAGTCTCCATCCCATCTCTGTTAAACTCTTGCCTTTGGTGCATGATTTAAAAGAGGCTCCCGTGCCGCAGAACACTGAATGACAGCAGGGCCTGTACTAAGCTCCCTCCTACCTCTTCCAGAATGAACTGAGTCCAGACAGCTGAGCACAGGCAGACAAGTGAAGCCAACGACGCACCTAGCACTGGCCCTTTGGCTCCCTGGTCTTCTGGTCATCTCTTCTATCTGTATCTGTTAGACACGAAGTTTCTGTGTCAAGCCCTCCTGGGAATGATCAGGAAGAGAGGAACCTGCCTGATTTGGACTCTTTCTCAATGTCCTGGTACCGCTGAACAAAATCTTCCACCTGCTCCCTGCAGAAGAGATTGGGCTCCACGACACTGAGGAGGGAGTAGAGCTCCTGGAGGCTGTTCTGGATGGGTGTTCCGGTGAGCAGGAGGCGGAAGACCACTGAGAACTTAAACACAAACCAACAAGATCAGAAGTCTGCCATGGCAGGAGGAAAGACTGGGTTGCCCAACAAAGAGCAACATGGCTACAGTACAGAACACTGGGAGGCTCGGGTGCAGGCTGTGTGTTTTACTTGATGAAGGAAACGACTCTGGGTTCAGCTGTGAGGAGCAGAAAAGGGTCCTACAAGAAGACAGTGCTGTAAGGATGCAGGTCACATCGCTTCCCGAGCAAGTGTTACAGAGCAGTCAATCCGTTCCTGCTGCTCAATCTTGGAAAGTTAAATTACAGGATGCACCTCACGTGGGGGAGCTACCAAAGCAACTGAGAAAAGGACACATGTGCACATGGAGCTGAGGAAGGAAAAAGCTAACACACCAGGCCCCTCCACACATGGAGGTGAGGAAGGAAAAAGCTAACACACCAGGTCCCTCCGCACATGGAG
>LOJH01053356.1:660-12200 GCA_001685095.1 Ellobius talpinus
TCTCTCTCTCTCTCTCTCTCACACACACACACACACACACACACACACATTTACACACACAAGGTTTCCTGCGTTCTGTAGGCTTGCCCTTGTTATAGAAGGCCACGATTCTAACCAGAAAGACAAGGATATATATTTGAGAGAGTAAGTCAACACCTTTCTCGGGTCTGGCCCATATTTACCCAGTGGCTACTGGTTGTGAACACATTTGTGAGCTTACTGTGGAAGATGCTTTGTGTCCATTTGTTTGGTGTAAAGTCCATCTGTCCCATTACTTCTATTCTTTGACTCCTCGTCCAAGTTTCTGTTTGTCAGCCAGTCTGGAGCTATGTAGATTAGGGCACGCTTTTTGTTGAATAACAGGTCCTCTTGAGAGAAGACTGGCCTGGCACTTAGCCACGGTGCTCGGTCAAGTTCTGAGAGCTTTGAGACAGATAAACACCACCACTGAGTAAGGGTTTTGTCATGAAGAGCCTATTTGCTATTTCCCGCTTCTCACTCCACTGACCCTCCAGAACCTGCCTGGGTCTTTGAGTCTCATCTGCTGGGAGGAGTTGGCAAGAGTGTGTTCCCAGATGTAAGCTTCTTAAAAAATGAGACCTTGACTCCCAACTTCAGCTGGAGTGACCTCCCCTGAACAGGCAGGGCACATTCAACTGAAATTTTGAAATGTCGCAGAAATAGGATGGGCCCTCCCAAAAACTGAAAGAACATGGACTCCCCCTCTGGCCTTTTGGCAAGTGTCTGGTCACCTTTGAAGCTGTGGTTGCACTCCAGTGTCTTGTGAACAACTCCAGAATAAGACCAGAGTATCAGATTGTCCCAAATGCAGCTCACTTTCCATGTAGATCTGGAGCTTTCACTGTAGGCACAAGGCACAGGGACAGAAAGTGTGCTCTGGAGTTAAAGGCTAAAGTTATGCCTCTGGATGGTCTACACATGTTCGTTTAGGACATGGCTTGGTCTAAGCCTCAGTCTAAGAGATGCACACACTGGATCAATGTCCTAAAGCTCAAGGGCTATTGGCAGCCCACAGAAGTCTTCATGCTCACCATACTGCCTCCCAGCAGCACTCACGGGGCTTGAAAGGCAGCTCAGAACAAACTGCCTTGCCCTGTATTTTCTCTAGGGCTGATATATTTGTGCTTCTTTAGTCAGAAAGAATGCCACTGATGGCTTTCTTCCCCTGGGCCCTGATGCCGAGGAGTGGCCCACCCTCCCACCTACCTGGTTTCTGTGTGACTGAAGTGAGAAGATCTAAACACACATGGGTGGTTGCCCTAGCTATCTCCCTTCAGTCCCAGGATCTTTCGGAAATCCCAGGCAGCACCTTTGCTCATGTGCACATAGTCCTGTAGAAAAGCCCCTCCACCAATGGGAGTTAGAAGCCGGTGGGAAATGCCAAGTTCCTTGTCCTTTGGAAACAAGTGTTGTCATAGTTTGGATCTGGAATGACTCTCAAAGACCTATCTATGTTAGAGGCTGGATTCACAGTTCAGTGTCATTGTGAGGGGTTGGAGCCTTAAAGGACAGGTCCAGTGGGATCATTGAAAGTGTGCCCTGGAAGGAACTACTGAGACCCAACCCCTTCTCTTTTTCATTTTTCTTCCCATCTGCCATGAGGTGAGAATCCTTGTTCTGCCATGTGCTCCCTCTGAGATATGCCTACTCCCCACAGTCCAAAAGCAACTGGGTCAACTGGCCATAGATTGGCATTCCAAAACTGTAAGCCACACTCTGTTTTCTTCACAAGGTCATTATTTCAGGCATCCATCCCACAAATGGACACCGTTTCTGATGCACGTTCTTCACCACTCCTCAGCAGGTCACCTGAGGGCCAGCCCAGTTGCCCACTGCAGCCCAGCCACAGTCCCTGCTGACTTTTCTTACCATTGTCTCAGGTCCTCGCCTTGCTTTCTGAAATTGCTTTCCCAGCAAATCACCTGCATCGGATGCACATTCCAGACTCTGCTCTTAAAACAGCTCAAACTCAAACCAACACCGACTTGATGCCCTTGACGCCCGGCTACCATACAAACTGCCAGCTTGCCCTCTACCCTGCACACAGGAGAAAAAAAGATGCTTGCTTTTTTGAACACCAACCAAACCAGCTGTTTAGTCTTTCTGTGATTGTAAGTTGAATGCTGCTTCTCCATTGTTCCCTGCCATGGAAATCCCAGGATCTAAGACCTCCTCAGGAATTTCTGTGTGCAGGATTCATTCTCTCTTATGCAAGGCTGCAGTCAACCAAATAGATGGCTAGGGCTCCCTGGGAAAGGTGTTTATAAACTTGTCACCAGCCTCTGCTCTCCCAGCTATGTCCCAAACAGCGGCTTCACTGCTCCAGTTCGGTTCTTTTGGAAACAGAAACTGTGACTCAGTCATTCCCCTAACCTAGGAAACTTTCTCTAAAGGCCCCACTGAGCCCCACTCCTAACTGCCGTCAAGTGCCACAGGAGTGAGTGACACTGGTCACAAGTAGCTGAGGAACAACAAGCGTTGGCTGCCCCAGGACAAATGCCACAGTGGGAGTATTAAAAAGAGGTTGGATGGGGAGGAATGATTTGTTCTAGGTTTACCGAGTCCACTATCTTCAAGTACTGCAGTTCAGATATTGGAAGCACACACAGCCTGCACTGGTCACGTGCCACAGGGACAGTGTGATGAGGGTATGGGTTGTTTCCGTGACTCTAGAATTTCCCAGCATCCCTTTGAAGGCAATCCTCCCTCCTGATCGCCAGTCACCAGTCCCTGGAAACCGCTATCTTGAGCCACTAGTTTGGCTTTCCTAGACTTTTCCACAAAGGCATCAAGCAGTGTGAATTCATTTGCCTGCCTTCCTTCATTTTGTCAGCACGGTGCTGGGCTCTCCACGCCCCGTGCCTTCCCATCGCTCAGCAGCACTCAGCGCTCAGGCTGCTCGGATTGCTCATTGACCAGTCAATGATTCAACTGACCCATTTCCAGTTGAATCTGTCTGATAGGGCCGGGAACAGTGGCATTTGAGTCTGTGTGGGGCTGTGATTTATTTCTTCTAAGAAATCACCTATGTCTGGACTACTGTGTAGCATGAATATTAAAAAAAAATTCAGAGACAAATATTCAGGGTTTAACCTGAAGATCAGAAAGGCAAAGCAGCCAAGCCACTGGAGAGCTCTTACCTCTAAGAAATCTTCAGACTGAAAGAGAGTGAGTTCCTGTCTCATCCCGCCCTATATGCCTCTCTAGTGCTTATATTGAAGGTGTGCACCACCACTGCCTGGCCTGTACAGCTGACTAGTGTGGCTGCTTTGCACTGACCTTATACAGGCAAGCTTTATTTATTAGAATACAAATGAAATATTATCTCACTACTGGGTCGTATTTCAGTGTATTTGCCCTATTACCATGAGGTTCTCCAAAGTGTTAGGACCATTTCACTTTCCTGTTGGTAGACTGTAGAAATTCCCATCACCCCTCAAAGTCACAGCCATGGGACGAGAGGCTGTCTTCGTGTGCTTTATAGTTATATTTCTTTGATGCGTGGTACTTTGGACAGCTTTTCATGTGATTATTGTTCCGATTAAACTACTGCTAAGCAACTATCCCAAAATACTCTTAAGGGATGCATCTACCCCTAGGGTGGATCTAATTAACCCTAACTTGTAGATAGAGATCTGAGCTCCTTTGGAGTGGTTAAATGACTGAACCGCATTGCATTTTGCAGAACTGGGGTTAAGACAGTACACTGTCCCCATGTTCCTAAAGGGCATCTCAGATAGGGAATACCAGTGACCTCAGACAGGCTAGTGGCAGAGTCTGACTTGTCTTCTTTGTCATCATTTGACGTTAACTGTCTGACATTGCCCCTCTAATCAGCTAAGTCCTTGCTGCTGCTACCAGATGTAACAGATGGTGTTGTCATCATCTGTTAGCAAGCCTGACAGTTGCTTTGCTGGGAAGCATTCCCCCTCCACCGATGTGGTCCACTTGGGGTTTGTAGGAAGGAAGCCTCTCATTTGTGGCCTGAACCTGAGAGCACATGCAAAGGGCCCCATGTAGCTCTGCTCTCCGTCTCCAATCTGCTGATGCCACAGATGCTTTCTGCCCAATTGAGATGTGCTTTTAACTAAAGGTTTAGACTCCTGTAAGTGTAGATGTCTGCTCAAACTGTTAGCAGAGATGGAAGAGGGGACCTTAGGGGAACCAGACCCCACGGGAGGTAGCAAGAAGGTAGGAAGGCACATGAGAGGCAAATGAGGGGATACGAAATCAAATACAGACACTCTTGGACTTCCCAGGAAACAGTTCTCAGGAGGCAGAGGTCAGTGCAATCCCTGGTTGGGGAACTAGAGTATAGGAGGGAGGATGTGTGGACTGGCTAGTCCTTCAAATTGTAAAGGGAAACCTCACCTTCTGGGACCTTAATGGAGATGGAAACTCAGAAACAATGGTCTGATAGTAGAGAGAGGAGAGGCTGCTACCCTAGTTGTGTGTGTATGACTGTGGGTGCACATGTATCAATGAGCGCATCTATGAGTGTCCACACACAGGGCACACACGCATATGTGCATGCATGTGTTTATACTCACGTCATGAGTGTACAGAACATGCTGTGTGCAAAGGCACAGTGTGTATGTGCGTGTGCCTGTGTGTGTGTGTGTGTGTGGAGATGTGTGTGTATGGTGGATATAAAAATGATGTTTGGGATTCATGTGTTGAGTGGAAGGAAGAGGCATCAGTGGGAAGATTCCCTCAAAGGCATCTCTCTTGTTCTTATTGGTCCTTTACTCTTGGGGACAAGTTAACTGTCTTCAAGTCGAGAGTGTTTTGAATGAGGACAGCAAAAGGACACTCTAAGGCACCATGTCTGAGAAATAAGCCTTTGTGTGAGGAGAGGTGCACAGGGCTCCCCTCTGTTTGGGCCTTCAAACCTAGATTAATGGTTTTTGTGCTTTTTTTTAAGGACTCCCATCTCACTCAGAGACCAGCACCCATTGCCACAGCCACAGACATTGGCTCTTCTTCTTCCTTCTCCTTTTGAAAGGTTTTCATTTGTAAAATGGCTCATTGATCTTTTATTTTTTATATGTATATGGTTGTGTGAGCTTATGTGCCCCATAAGCTTGCAGGATCCCATGGGGCAGAGGAGGGCACTGGATCTCCTGGAACTGGAGTTAGACAGTTGTAAGTTGTCATGTGGGTTCTGGGAATTGAACCTCAATCCTCTGGAAGAGCAGCCAGTGATCTTAAGCCCCCAGCCATCTCTCCAGTCTCTCTGTCATCTTTGAAGTACCTGTTGCCGTACAAAATGGTCAGAGTCTGAGGTGCCTGGATAGCCATCAGCTCAATCTGATCCTGACACCTTGTGTGCTATATATACGGACATGCATTGAGACACCACATTGGCTGGACCCAGTGGCTCAGACTTGAAATCACTGCTACACGGGAGATGGATGAGGTAGGAGGATGACAAGATCAAGGTCTGCCTGGGCTTTACATGAATTCAAGAAACTGAATGAGATCCCGTCTACTAGAAACAACAAAAATACAAAAAAGGGTCTGGGGATATAGCTCAGAGGGAGGGAAGAAGTTTGCAAACTGGGTACTGGAAAAAAGGAAAGAACTAGAAAGACCACATCATATCCGACCCTGTATTAGTGTAGGTATGTGCCAGTTAAACATAAAAGTAACTCAAACTAAGAAGAGCTTTTGTTTGCAGTACGCCTGATTAGAGCAGCCCCAAGTCCTGGGTGCCATCACCGCTAAAGCAGCCCTCTCCACAACCCACGGCACGACCCACGCTGGGCCAGCCAGTTTTAGCACAGCACCCTCACTGCGTGGAACTGAGCCATGTAGGGTGCAATCTGGTACGCAGTTTTGAGAATCTGTCTGGGCCATTTTCCCATGTAGCCAAAGCTGAAGACATCTGGTAGAGACAGAAGTTCCTGGCCCACAGAATCTGGGGAAATGCCACCAACAATAAGACAACAAGGTGGGCTTCTGCCAGGAATTCTCACTGTTCCTCAGGTGTTTGGATAGCTCCATTGTCCCAAGTAAGATGATAAGCATGCTGGGCCTCCCTGGTCCCCTAGCATGTAAAACGCTCACACACATCTTTGATATTTACAACCCTTTGGGTAAGTGAAGAGTGGACGTGGACTTTTCATTAGGAAACTGGAAGGAAGATGAATATTAGGATGTGAAGAAGTAGTCCCTTCAGACCTGTTTTAAACATTCCAGCACCCAACAGACAGAGATGGCACATTTCTATGGGAAAGTCTGCCCGTCTTCCAGCCACAGCAGTAGTCTGGGGTTTGCGTTCTCTGCTACATACAATAAAAGCACTTAAGATGCAAGGAAAATCCAGTGATAAAGTGCTGGTTTGGTCATTTAGTGGTGTCACAGTCACCACTCACACACCAACAGTGCCTGTGAGAGCCCATCATCAGCCGTAAACAGGCTATATTTAGATGACTTCCCATTCTGTCTCCTTCCCAGACCTGGCCAGGGCTATGGTGGCTTCCCACTCAGTCATTTTTGTCCTTTGGGTCTTGTTCCCTCATAATCCAGGGTTTCTCACTTTTCCCAGGCTCCATGGAAACCACTGTGTGGTTGGACATCAGCATAGCGCCCCACCCAGTCAGTAGGCTACCCAGACAATGGGCAGCTCTGGCCACAAGGAGGGTGAATTTATGATGTTGGGGCTGTGTGGTCCAGCCTGGCTACAGCTCACCCTCCAGATGCCACCCAGGCACTAGGTCACAACGACTCTGAGGTTCCCCAAAGTCTGAGTGTCCTGCTTCCAACTCCCAGCCTACTTTTAGGTGGTGATGTCTGGGGTGCAGCGGTAGTCAGGAGCAGGGGCAATGAGGACTTCGGGGGAGGAGGCTGAGACTGATACCCAGCAGACTTTCAGTAGGTCGTGGCTAACTATACTCAGCTGCATCGCTTTCTGTTCTGAGGCACCAAAACGAGAATTTGCCTTTTTTGTAAAGCTCCCAGGTGTGTGTGACTGTCACATCAGTCAGGAGCAGGCAGCTAAACCACATCAAGATAGCTGTGATAAAAAAAAAAACCTAGAAAATTCCATTTGGCCAAGAAACAGCATGACAATTGTACTTGGCGAAATAGATACAGATACAGAATCGAATGTAGGGACTTGAAGAGAAGTCTGCGTTGATTTCCATGACAGTGTTATTTGCGGTAGCTCAAAGGGGAAAATAAATGTCCACTGACAGGCAGATTTCCACAACAGTGTTATTTACGGTAGCTCAAAGGGAGAAAGCAACCAATGCCCGCTGATAGGCAGATGGAGGAGCAAATGAGAGGCATCTGTGAAGCAGACGCCATTCAGCCTCAAACAGGAAAGAAACTGTGATGTGTGCTATTTGGATGGGGTTGATCACTTCATGCTACATGGAAGCACACCAGTTGAGAAAAGGCAAGTACCGTGATTCCACTTCAGTGGGAGAACTCAGGGTGTTAAATTCATGAGGACCGAACAGAGAATGCTGGACACCGAGGGCTGGGAGTTAGTGTTTAGCAGCTGCGGTTTTGGTCTGAGAAGAAGAAAAGAACCCAGGGACTAGATGGTGGTGTTGGCTGCACACGTGAGAAAGTTCTTTTGGACAGTAACTGCCTCTATAAATGGTATGATGGACAACTTCATATTCGATACATTTTCCTACCATTACAAAAAGAAGATGTCTTAAAACCAGTAGACACTAGCTTCCATGGTAGAGGAACTACCCTTCCCCTGCCATTTCAGCTTGCCAGGCCCACGGTGGGGAAGGGCTGAGGTTTCTGAGCCTGGTGCAGCATGCATATACATTCCTCGTTGTGTTTATTTAGGTTTTCCTTTCCTGGATTGTTTTATTTATTGCTTCATCCCCAAACATCTCTCATCTGGGGCTGGAGAGATCTCAGAGGTTAAGAGCACTTTTGCTGCTCTTGCAGAGGACCCTTGTTCAGTTCCTAGTATCCACACTGTAGCTCAACTGTTTGTAACTCCAACTCCAGGGGATCTGATACCTTCTTCTGGTCTCCCTAGGTGACGGGCACACATGTGGTATGCAGTCATACATGTAGACAAAACCCATGTACACACAAAATACAAATAAAGAAATCTTAAAAAAATTAATCAGCAACGAAACATCACTTGTTTTCAAGACTAACATTTCTATTTATCCAGCAATTATACCCCCCCCACACACACGAAAAAAATGCACAGCCATAATGAAGCTTTTCTTTCTTTGCTTTGTTTTGAGCCAGGCTTCCTGTAGCCCACCCAGACTGGCTCAAACTCTCTATGTAGCAGTGACCTTGAACTCTGGGTCCCCAGGCTTCCATCTCAGGTTGCTGGTGTGACCGGCCTTTGCTGCTGCCCCCAGCTTTGGAGTCCTGACGCGTCTATCCGGTGTTTTTCTACCTCACATGAGTTCGCCTTCACAAAGCACTTCCTCTGGAGGGAACTCCAAGGGCTCTTTAAAGAACCCATCTTTCCCACACAAGAGTGTGGCAGGATGGCAATCAGGAACCTTTTAGTTTCCGAAAGCACAGAGAGCTAAGTATCCAAGATTGTACTGCTTGGAGTGAAAAACGCCAAAAGGAATTTGCTGTTCTGGACTCTAGTCCTCCACCCAATTCCCAAGCACGCTGCAGGTTTCTTCCCACTCTAGGCTGGAGGAGTTTACATTGAGCCATTGGAACTTTAAAGGGACAGCCTGGGAAAGAAGCTTCACCACAAGGACACATTCGGCTACCAATGACTATTCTTACTGGACCTAGAGGGAAGTACTGAAGCCAGGGTTTTGGTTCATGGAGAACCTAGATTATAAGTTTATAGACTACACAATGTGAAAACTAAACATAAAAACGTACAATAATGGAATGTGGCATTTTTGCCCAATGCAAAAAAAAAAAAGTAACAAACTGTTACACTCTGAAACAATGTAATCTTTACATGGGTTTTTCTCCATTGTGTCTTCATGACCTCAAAGCTTCATGGGAGAATTCTTCACATTACTTAATTATGATTTCTTTGGGATTAGGGGGGAAATTTAGTACAGAGACCCCGAGGTGCAGCCTGCATGCTATGGGCGTCTTCCTCAAATGAACCACCAGAGGGCAGTGTTGTCATTCACTAGCACTCTGCCCCAGCCCCCGTGGGGGCTCCTGAGCTCTTTCCAGCTTCTAGTGCTTACAGTATTTTGTGTTATTATTTTTTGATTTATAAAGCACTGTTCCTCAGCAGATACCTCCTCCTTTCCCTGTGCCCAGTTTCAGAGAACCTTGCAGAAGCAATCATGAACAAAAAGTACAAGTCCCTCAAAGCACAAGGTAGTGGACAGATAGGAGTGTTCAAGTGGCTGTACGCAAAACAAAAAGGTAGATGGGGTAATAAAAATGAAGAACCTGATCAAAACATCACAGTGATAAGAGTCCAGAGATAACAGGAGACGGTGGAGTTGGCAGGTTGCTGTGTCCAGCCAGGAAGATCAGGGCCCCTTGAAAGCTATTTGCCCCAAGCTTCCTAGCTCCACAACCAGGCTGCCACATTTCATTTTCGGCAGTTCTCACAACCCTCCACCAAAGTGGGTGTTTGTTAGCTTTGTTGTTTTCCAGATGAAAACCAAAACAAAACCGTAGGTCAGATGTTCAAGGCTACACAGCCAAACTAGACAAATGCAGGAGCCGGGACACACACTCCCACTGTCTCCAAAACACCACTTTCTGGCAAGTGTTTTGGTGGCTTCCTGAGCAAGGCTGGGTGACTAAGCACCCAAGGGTGAGCCACAGGAAGGATGTTCACCTTTCTCTTGTGACAGTTCTTGGGAGGAGAGAGACCTAGCGCTGGCCTTGTCTACTTCTTGCTGTCTCAGCTCAAGCGGGACAGGAGGCCTGGATGGCACGGGTCTAAAGTGGTCCGACTTCCATCCTGCTCTTGTTCTTCCTTCTCTGCACAAGAAGCAGGGGGAGGTAGGAGAAGTCACAGCCCCGAGGGGCAAGGAGAAGACCTCATCTGCGAACACGTCCACAGACCAGTCAGAACAGGCCTCAGAGGATGACATAGGCCATTGTCAGGCAGGACAAGCAGGTGGCATCTAAACTGGGCTAGTGAAAGGGGCAAGTTCGTGCTGTGGGAGAGAAAACCCTCCATGTGAGCCATGTAAAATAGCTTCTTTTATTATTTAAATAAAACCAGTGTTTTGCAGTGGGTTGAGAAATCTCTATTACGAAATTCTAAGACATGGTGGGAAAAGTCACCAGGAAAGGTTGATGGCACAGTAAGACTTGACTGGGTGGAATGATACAAAGGACAGCTGAGGAAATTGGGTGTCAGTGCACTCCTCCACTCCACTGGGGTTTGGGTACGGATGACACCCCACGGGGGTTCCCCAGTCCTCTCGGGAATTTAATCTAAAGACAGGAAAGCTCGCCAAGGGGATTTGTCACCAGCTCACCTGTCAGTTTTCTAAAAATTGGATCCCAAAGAATGGAAGGTGGGGGTGTGGCCAGGGAAATAAAGAACAAAGGAAGGTGCCGTGGGTAGAGAGCTCAGCCTTGTGTGTGGCTGAGCTGGCGTTTCCATGGTGGGCCCAGGTTTCGGTTGTGTAACCACCAGTCAACTGTCATCCCTCAACAATGAGGGCTCGCTAGCCTATTTTTGTCCAACACGTTGTGGACTCCATTCAAAAGCTCTCCAGTGCCAAGTTAGAATGAAGACAGGTTTGAGTCATAGCCACCTGGCTCTGCCCTTGGTGGGTGGCACAGGCAGGGCAAGCAAGGTAGCCTGGCGTGGCATGTGGGGGTATGTGCTTGTGACTTGGGCTGGCTTCCGTACTAAAAGCTGGATGTGTGGAAAGAACATTCTCATCAGTGCCCATAGGCCCCCTGCCACCCTGGCAACCCATGTCAGAGCATTAGGAGGTGGCACCAAACTTGTCCGCTCCGATTCTCCTGGGGTTGTCTACCCTGAGAGAAGCACTTCTGAGTCTCTCTGAGCACTTGGAGTGCTTAAAACAATTTGTTTAAAGCCTTCACCACTTTACTTTCTGAGCCGCTTCTAGATGTCTGGCCTAAAAATTACTGACTTTCCGTTTCAGATAACCCAAGGAGATAAAAACTATTACATCCATTCTGCAGATGTTGAAACTGAGGTCCTCGGTAGCTGAATGGTTCATGCAGGTCATGGCTATGGGGGTTAGGTTTTGAATCTGAAGTCAAGTTTCTGATTCGGAACCCTTTGTTCCTTCCCCCTTTCCCATGTTTTCTTCTCATTAAAAACACTTCATAGGTTTGGTAAAATAAAGTGAAAATTCAACCCAAACGCCACCCTCTGTGGATAATCAGGGATGAAGAATGAGTTTGTACATGCGGGTAATCCCAGGAAAGCTGAGGCAGAAGACTGTGAGCTCAAAGACAGAGTTGGCCTCAAAATAAACAAAGAGATGATAAATAGATGATAGATAGATGATAGATAGATGGATAGATAGATAGATAGTAGATAGATGGATGGATGGATGGATGGATGGATGGATGGATAGATAGATAAATAG
>LOJH01053357.1:0-12200 GCA_001685095.1 Ellobius talpinus
CTGGTGTGCCCCGTAGAGTATCACAGAAGAACTTTGATTCTTCCCTTTACCCAAAGATTTTTTAATAGGTTGGTTGCAGTAAGCTGAGGGCCCCCTCCTTCTCCTCACTCATGGAAACATCATCATGACTTGCTGATTCTTCTGGAAATAGCCACTTGCCGTAGTGATAAATCTTGGGCTTGCTCTATAACCTCTGATGCGTTTTGCATTTTCCCACCAAATTCCACCGTCCAAATTTGGACTCCCAGCTTGACCACAAGCAGATACGATTTCAGTTTGTGGGATTTTCCCAGCTTTTCTCTGCATCATGGCTGCAAAGCCTGTACCACCAGCTGAGTATGAGCCAGCCCTCCAAAAAAGGCAATTGTGCTCTGTGATAGAATCACTCCTTGCTCTGCTCAGACTCTGCTGTCAGCTCTGCTCCTCCAGCAGCCTTTTCAGGATTCTGGAGCTGCTTCCAGCCCCTCCGCCCACTCACCAGTTAATGATGTAGGCCCCTGGAGCAGCTCTCAATCCTTTAAAAGCCCCAAGGAACAAAGGGGAGGAAACGAGGCATGCCCTTCTTCCCTAGTTCCCTGAGACTCTGGTTTTATTTTCATCATCACTCAGACTCTGTCACTCTCCCATTCATTTACTCCATCGTCATTTTCAAATTACCTATTGTGTCTCAGACACTTATTTTAGATATTGGAGAAAGGTTTGTTAAAAGACAGGTGGCTTCTACAAGAATACTTCAAACATCAGGGAAATGGATAAAGGGACAACATGGATCATCCACAGCCCCTTATCCACAATCCTGGTGGCTGGAGGAGTTTGGAAATTTAGCAGTTTTCAAACCAAGGAGACCTTGCATGATATCATGATATATGTATATGTGTATTTGAATATGTATATGATGTGTATGATGTGTTTTTATATGTATATATGTTACAAAACTCCAAAGTCAAGTTTAACTTGTAAATTACACAAGTAACTCCATACCAACTCAGTTAATTTTGAGTCAAAATTCATTCTGGCAGTAAACATTCAGTCTCAGATTCTTCTAGATTTGGGATGGTAGACTTGGGACTGTAGAATTCTCTTATTTTCATTTATTGACTCCTGTCTCCCAACCAGTTGACACAGCACAGCCTCCTTGACCTTCCAAAACACCCTTCAAAGTGAACTATTACTCTGATTATCACTGGACACCTTACAGTGCACTTTCTTTTCCTACACATGCCATTCTAAGTAAGTGTTACACTGCTGCCGCAGGATCCTGTTCTGTTTTAAGGAAAGGAAGCTGAAGTTCGCAGAGGTTAAGCGACTCTCACAAGGTTGTAGGGAAAGTGAATGGCAAGGCTGAGCCACCTCCCTTAGTACCCGAATCTGTGTTGTTTCCATGATGCAAAACTTCTGCCTTCCCTGGGAGACAATTTGACTCTGTGCATGCCCTTCCTCCCTTTCCCTTGGTCATAAGGCCTTGCTATTCACCATGAGAGATCTCATGACCTGCCTCAAAGATGTGTACCAATAGTCCTCAAGGTTTTCTGTTTCACTGGGGAAAAAACTTCAGGATCAGGCTTGTCTGAGATTTAGCCTGACCCTAAGACAAGTTTGAGGTTGTCAATCTTTCCAAGGGGCTTTTCCCTGCTGAGGGACTGGAAGAGTCTACAAGATAACATTCATTTGGGGACTGAAATAATTTATTTGTGTAAAGTGTTAGATAGTCTTTCTGGAAAACAGTAAGTGCTAGACAAAAGGTAACCATTGCTGTTGATATGAAGTCATCCTCTCTCTAGCAGTAGACAAGAGAATGAAACACAGTAGTAAAGAGAAATCTACTGCACCACAAGTACCTTTTCTGAAGAAGGCCAGTAGTCACATGATCAGTAACACTGTGAACATAGCACAGTGGCCCAAGATTCAGAATTACCCTGTGAACTACCTGAACTACCCTGTGAATTACCTATAGTGACTTCTGGATTCTGAGTCCTCCTGATACCAAAAATCTGTGCAAAGGAGATAATGTAATAACTTACTAGGTCTACCAGATGTTTTGAAAGAGAGTTTGGACTTTCTGAAGCCAAAGCATGTACTTGATAAGAAGCAAGCCAGTAGGACAGCAATGCCAGGTTCTAAACAGAAGATCCAAATAGACATGAGCAGTGTGGAAGGAAGAGCAGAGTTACAGAGGCAGAGAAAGAGAAGAAAGAAGAGGACAATAAAAAGGAGGTAAAAATAACAGGAGAAGGATGAAGAGGAAGAAAAGGAGGGGAAAGAGGACAAGGATTACTAAATGGGACATCGAAGAAGGAGAAGAGAGGGAGGAAAGTATCTGTGACATCTGGAGCAATAATTGTAGAGAAAAGAGCTACAGTGAAATCCCTGTGCTGGGACTTGAACCACAGATTCTGTGCTCTTGACCTCCACATTGGCAGCCACAGATCCCACTGGCTTCTGGGACCAAACAAGTAACATAAATGAAAGCTGAGTGGGTGGAGAAGCCTGTATCAAGGTAGATAGCATATACCTGCTTAAAAAGACACAGCTGCGAATGTATTTTAGGCAAGTGATATTGTGTGGGAACATGAGCCAAACATGTCTGGTCTTCTGACTTTTCAAGAGAAACCAGAAATCCAGATATCCATGGGAAAATTCCAGTGTTTTAATGTTGAGCGATAATTCCATTTATTTAAAGTCTCTGTACAGGCAAACACACACACACACACACATACACACACACACACCACACCACACCACACCATGTATGGGGTGGATTTAGTCTACAGGCCTCCACTTTGGAAGATGAACTTAATGGAAGAGAAGGGGTGTTTTCAGGGCAATGTGAAAACTTCTTTCTAGCAAAGACGGGAAAGCAGAGAGATGTGCTATCAGCATTCCAGAGATGAGTATTTAGAGGCAATTTCTAGGAGCAAACTCTAAAGAGCTCATCAGGAGTTATAAACCACTTCATAAATCCAAGAAAGAAGACATGTATGTCTCTAATTAAAATGGAATAATAAGAACCAGGTTTACCTTCCCAGCTGAAACAACTGAAAAGCAATAGATGAGCTGGAGGCAGGGAGGAGGTACAGGGGAGACCAGGAGGGAAGGGAAACAAAACTCAGTGACGTAATACATATGAAGACGCCGTGTGTGTGTGTGTGTGTGTGTGTGTGTGTGTGTGTGTACATTTACATCTGTATAAAAATGATGAAACCCATTACTTTGTACAGCAGCATGACATGATCATTTTTAAGGTAATAGATTGCAGACAACCTGTTCTATTGTCTACTTCTTGCTCAGTCATGAACTGAACAGCTCTATACCGTGTGTCCAACCATCATAGTGTTCTGCCCAAGTACTTGGGACAAGGTGACTACAGACCAACCCCCCTCTAAAACCATGAGTCAAAATAAGCCTTTTTCACTTAAATAATTTTTGTAGTGTATTAATTTTGTCATAGAGATCCAAAGGGAATTAAGACGTAGGATGGGTAGACTTCTGCTGTGGATACGCTAGGCGATAAAGATTGACAGCACATACTCCTCTTATTTCCCATTCTTGCCCAAAGCATTCTCCAGTTGCAGGCTGAGGAAACGTAATAACTCCTGCTCTGAACATGTACTTGCCTTCTGAAAGCAAGCCCTCTCTTTGCTCCCCTTTCTCGGTGCCTTTCCCTTCTCTGGAGTTGTCAGGCTAGACCCAGGTAATGATAAAGCAGTCAAGTTAAGTGACTAAGGCTTTCTGTCTGTCTGCCATTTCCCTTAGTTGGGCCTCAGTGTCCACATCTCTGGTCATGTTAAACTGTATCATCTGATAAAATTGATTACCAGTGTTCCATGTAGCCCAGACAGGCCTCAAATTAATTATGTAGTCAAGGATGACCTTGAACTTCTGATATTCTAACTGCCGCCTCTACCTCGCAAGTCTGGAGTCGCAGATATGTACCGGAGGCAGAACACAGTCCAAGAACAGCGTCAAGTGAGAATTCTGAGTGCTTGTGAGAAAACCCCAAGAAGAAAAGAGTCTCATGAACTCAGTTTCTTAAAGACACAGAATTGTTCTCAGAATGTGTTTCTGTGCTCCTCGCAGGTGAAGCAGATACAGTCCACTCCCGGTGCTATTCCTCCTATTCTTATATGGAAAAACATGTGTTTGCCATGTGTGGCTTGTCCTTGTCACCGAACACCTTACTCGTGAGATTCTTCTCAACTCCCGAAGTATAAATTGCCCGATGCTCTGAATAAAGTGGACTATTGCTTGAGACTTCAATCTGCTTCATTTTCAGGTCCTGCTCTCCCAGGCTCACACTGCCTACTAGAATGGTGAACGTACCACCACACCCAGTTTAGGAAGGGCTGGGAATCAGGACACCGCACTTAAAAGGCAGTCACTCTGCCTGCTGAGACACATTCCCAGCCCAAATAAATAGCCATGAGGAAGAAAAAAGGATTTTTGTCTATCCTGCTGTTTCCTTATAGCAAACTTCTAGGAACTTTAAAGGTCGTTAATTTAATAATTCTCTTTTTATAATGATTACTCCTCAGCCATATTAGTTCTGATCTGCACAAGGTGATTTAACACGTTGCAAGGATAAGGAAAATTGCTTTTGACCTTTGAAAAGTGAAATTTAGGGTTTATTGTTTCGAATCTCCCAGGTAAATAATGATTTAGAGTGACAAAATGCACGATTGCATTTAATCTGTGCCCGAGGCCAGGGTATACTACAGAACAAAAGCATCTAGATAAAACTATGAATGTGCTCAGCAGCAGGAATAGCCAGTAAGGAACAGCTCTTAGGAAAGCAAGCCTTTCTCCAGAGCTCAAGATGGTGCAGAGGCCTGGGGTTTGGTCCCCTTTCTGCCTACTTTAAGTGGTGGGGAAGATGCAGCCTGTTACCAGAGGCTTCAAAGTAGAAGAGCTGGGGATTCCGATCTGTATCCAAGGAGTGTGTGCTCAAATCCACCTAATAGCATGAGTTAAATAGAGCTCAACTTTACTAAGAGTAAATTAAGGTGCTTAGGTGGCGTTCCATTTTGCAGCCTGCAGCTAGAGTTGTAACTTCAATGAAGCAATGCTCTTGCTGAGTTAGGTGCAGGAAAATAGAATCAGAAGGCCTGGGCTTGAATCCAAGCTGTGGGATGCCCTCTGTCCTTGACCTTGAGTTTTTCCTCCCTTTGTCACACTGCCTTCCTAAAGAGATTATATGGAATCCATGGAGAGAAACATTGAAAGTACTACAGTGGCATTAATTATAATGTTGCATTTCATGACCAGAAATTAGGTCATCGGCATAAATGTTTTCCTCAGAAAGCAAAAGCTGATTTCCGTATTTTCATGGAAGCTTTCAAAAACACAGCATATGCTAAAACACTCCCCACAGAGAAACTGGATGTAAGAACACAGTATTTAGGATAAGAAAGCACAAGGCTTTGGTCTAACTGCACCAATCAGTAGCCAGGGTGCCTGAGCAAATCTCAGGATGTCTCTAGGTGCAGTTTGCTGCCATTTTAAATTATGCATACACTTCTCAAAGCTGACAGAGGAAATATTTGTGGAAAATGCTCTGCAAACTCATCTACAAGCAAAAAAATCACCATTGTTCACTTTTTTTGGTGATTTAAAACTACTGCTACGAAGGTAGAGTCATATGCCATGATATGATAAAAGTTTACCACACGGGGGTAAATGTGAAACGTAGCATTACTCCTTAGCTGGAAGTGGCTTCATGCCCATCTCCCCATTTAAATGCTGGGATTTTATCTGCCTTGAACTTGAGCAGGAAGTTTTTTTTTTGTTTGCTTTGTTTTAAATCATCCAACCTCACATCATCCAAAAATAAGACATGTTTGGTTTGCTTATTTGAGCCTTTGTTTTTTGCAGTGACAGAGGTTGGTCCCAGGCCTTGAACATGATTGAAAAGTGCTCTGTCCCAGAACTACATCCTTTGCCCCTAAAATGGGGGTTCTAGGTAACCAACGAAACAGAACCCTAGATGACCTAACCTATTGTTACCACTTTTCCAAATCAGTATAAATCCATAACTGTGTTCCAAACTCTCACCCTTACACCCACTGATAACTGTCCTTCTCACTGTCATCAAAGAGGCCATCACAGAACGTTGCAACTGAACAAATGCAGGGAACAATGGTGGGGTGCCAAGCCCCAGCGGATACATCTACAAAACAATGCTTACACCTAAGGCTCAGGGAACATCCGGGAAGAAGACAGAGAGTAAGAGCCAGTTGTGAGGCTGTACTTTAATACACAATTGGGAGCCTGCACCCATGAGACCTCAACAATATGATCACCTAAAGACCTAAACAATGACAGCACCTGCTGATGTGCCAACATAATGGAGTAAATTTCACAATGTCCTACCCCTAGATGAAGAGTTATAGACAACAGCTGCTGAGGGAGGCTCAATCTTCTTTCTGTGAATGAGCCCTCTGACAGGTTATTCAATACTAAATTGTCAGCTGTAAGTACATACACACACACGTGCACACACGCACATAAACACATGCATACATATGATCAGCACTAAATGGACTCAACAGGTTGTGTTGGTATGTGTGTGTTTATATGTGTGTATGTCTCTCTGTCTGTGTGTGTGTCTGTGTGTCTGTGTGTCTGTGTGTCTGTGTGTCTGTGTATGTCTGTGTGTGTAAAAGAAGAGGTTATAAATTTGAGGTGGGGCAGAAAGAGTTGGAATAGAGAGATGAATGGCAATAATGTAAAAACAGTACTCATGTCTGAAATTCTCAGATAAAAGTTTAAGTTTTTTAAATTAAAAAAATGTTAAGTAAACAAACAGTAAGAGGGATATCTGGCTTACAGATGTAGATACAATGATAGAAAGTAATTAAAATATCATAGGAATCATTTGGGTAGAAAAAGCGTTGCATTTAAATTTATGTAAATTTAATACAATAAACTAAGGAGGATGGAAATAAACAATTGAAACTAGATGCTTATTACCTGCAGGATTTGTTAATCCATGAGAGATTTGTCTAAAGTTTAAAAACAATCAAAGAAGGAATACAAAATACACTGAAAGAAACCCTTTTTGAACATTTTGCAATCTTTTGTATAACAGAAGATTAGCATAATTACATTTTTCTCAACTCACAACCTCCTTCCTCCCATATTTATTACCTACATTATTATGATGTTTTTAATTTTCCAGGGTTTGGAGAGTTTGCAAGTTATTCTAAAACAATAATTACAATCATATATGATATTAGTACTATAAAATATAAATGACTAGTATCTTTTTGCATGTGTATACAAGTATAAGTGTCTGCATGTATGAAGGCACATATGCATATATAGGTGCACCTAATGTGTGTGTGTGTGTATGTGTGTGTGTGTGTGTGTGTTTATATCCTTGTCTGCCTCTGTTCTCTGTGTGTCTGTAGTTGTTCATGGGGAAGTCCCGGCCGCCATTGGGAGTCTTGCTCCATCACTATATATGCTAATCAAAGAGCTTGGGGTCAGAGCCTATTCTTGATACCCAGCTTGTTTGGAGATCCCCTATCTCAGCCTTCAGGGTGCTGGAATTACAGGTGAGCTGCCATACTCACTCACCATTTCTGTTGGTTTTTCAAATCTGAACTCAGGTCCCCCAAGTTTGTGAGGCCAGCACAAAGCAATCTCCTTAGTCCCTAAGCAATACCTTGAGCACTTACTACGTATTGGGTAATCCTGTCAGTGGACACGTTGGTGAATAAAACAGAAAGTAAGAAAGATTGTCTGAGTGGAGTGGTTGCTTCAGAAAGGGTGAACTGTGAGGTTTTCAGATTTCTAGGAAGTAAGGACAACTAGAAAAGCCATATGTGTCCCTGCTTCTTGCTCTCAGGAACCTTTTGTTTGGATTGTCCTCAAGGAACAAAGCCTTGCATGAGCCTTTACAAGAAACTCTCCTTGATATTGCCTTCTAAGCACTGCTAGTCCTGAGGGTTTCTGCCTCTTATTATGAAAAGGGCAAGTTGGTAATCTTGCTTTGATATTCATTTCCTCAGACTTTGTTGCAGAATTATCTGGCGCTCACTGCTGTTGAACACAGAGTGGGAGATGATGTGTCTCGAGACGGGAAAATCAGTAAATATAAACTTATTTATAAACTTTCACTATCTCTGATGGGAGATGGTGAAGGAGGAAGAAGGACGGTGATGGCAAAGAGGGACAAGGACACCAAGTGAGCCCAGATCTTCCAATAATCTCTGTGCCTTCATCATGGTGTTGGACAAAGGAGATATAAATTTGGATTTTATATTAAGGATCAGAAAAATGTGTATTTCAATCCATTGTGTGGCCCTGACTCTCGGGAGTGTTCCTTTTCTGCCTCTGTTTACTCGTCTATATTATAGCCATCTGAATTGCAATGCCAGGGTCTACAAACTAAGTCAACATACACAGTGTTTGTGGATCACTGCTGAGTACTCAACAAGAAGTACATGCTAAATAAGGAAAGCTATTATTTCCACACACCTAGGTTTCTTCGAGAATCTAGCTTGCTTCATTAACCAGGTTGATTTACCAGTTAATAGATTAACAGCAACTGCTACATAAAAAAAAATCTGATTTTCCAGGAGACTTGGATGTTCAAGTTCAGGACAATGGGAATAAACATACAGAAACCAGACAGGTCATCTATTTTAAGTGAATGACATTTATGTGAGAGGGATTGCTATGCGGAAGGACTGACTCACCTAGTTGTCACTAAAGCGATCCCCAAACTTTGGACATCATCATATTCAATCGGAAACCTTGCTAAACACATATTTGGGGCCCCAACTCAGATGGTCTATTCTGGATCTAGAGAGACATGTAATTTTGCATTAATTACAAGTTTCCATGTTAGTCCTAATGCCAATGGCTGGGGAAACATACACTGAGAGCTTCTGGTCTAGAAGGATGCTTCTTAATATTTGCTACATATTAGAATAATCTAGAGACTTTTAAAATTTTAAAACCTAAGGTACACCCCAAACCAATCAAATAAGAACTTCTACAGGTAGGTTCAGCAATCCATAGTTTCCTAGGTAATTTAACAAACAGCCAATTTATTTTCTAAAAGAAGAATCAAGACCTTCTTGTTGACGGAGGGCAGTGTCTACATTCTGAGCCTCTCATCTTCCCCTGAGGGTTCTTGATGTTCATTAATGAACACAAACACAGACTCTCAGAAAAAAAAATGAAGTACAGAGTGAAAGGTATGATAAGCTTCTTTATTTGGAGACACATCAAAAGTACAGTAGTTATATAACACACACATACACATACACACGTGCATACACACATGTGATATATAAGATAAATTTATTAGAAATTCCAATCGCTTAAAGCAATGTTACTATCTCACAGCTTTTGAGTCCAAAGTTATGCCCAGGCTGCAATCACCTTAGAGTTTGACTAGACAAACATCCACTTCCAAGTCTACTCTGGGTTCTGTTAGGAGATATCACATCTTCGTTGGTACTGTGTCCTTTTTACAGATGTCTCTTTGTAGGGCAGCTCTCAACATAAGACCTGGAGTCTGTGAGCAAGACAGCAGGGAAGAAAGTCTTAGCTAACCCCTTTTGTAACATCTTGGAAACGATATCTCTTCTCCTTTGTTCAGTAGAAACAGCTCTCTAGGTTGATCCCACATTCAAGAAAAGAGCACTATATACAAGGGCATGTGAACCAAGAGCCAAGAGTCTGGGTAGGATTTTGACAGCTTATCTGTCACAACAGAACTGCAGGAATTTAAGAGAAAATACTCCTAGTAAGCCACAATGCTCTCAGAATACAGAAAATAATGTAGAAGCATTAACATGAACCCAAAGCTTCAGAGAGATGATTTCCCCCTTGGTTATCCACGTCAGTATGGAAAAGAAGGAACCATATGGGGGTCAGAGAGCTGTGCAAGAAGAGAAGCCAGGAATAAAGGGTTTTGCCCATATTTCCCAAAGGCTTAAAGGAAAAGAACTTCTGAAAAATCGTTACAAAGGTGTAACATGATGCTTTCCTGGAATGGAAGAAGCTAGTAGAGTATTGGACAAACAGAGGGCAACTGTACTATTCTTATTAAACACATTAGGGAAAATATGTAAATATTTAATCTGATCCAGATGACTAGGCTGGCTGAATAAATGGAATAATTACAAATTCAATCTTAAATCTTGATGAAATTAAACCCTACCTAGAGATTAAAATAATATGCTACAAAAGAACAAAGAGACCATTTTTATACAAGTGAGTTATTCAGTTGGTCCAGGACAAGTTCACAACTAGAACTTGGTTCTCCTGTGTTTGAGCTCAATTCCCCCTCCATAACTGTACCTATTACCCAATAATACACAAACAGTCCCCGAGTAGAGCAAGACAATGGACTCCCTCTATTTTAACTGTTCTTCCAAAAACACAACTGTTTTCAAAGATGAGAAACAAGTAAGTAAGTGTTTAATGCTAAACGCAACTTATTTTTCCACCAATTTCTCTACTTGGATAAAAAAAATATTTTCCTAGATATACAAAACAACATCAGAATATACCCGCCTCAATTATAAAAAATAAAAAAAATATTTTCCCAATGAGCATTAACTATAAGTCAGATATTAGCCAAGCACTGCACTAGCTACTGAGATTCCAGAACTAGGAAGGACATGTCACCTTCTTACAAAGTTCTCATAGCCAAAAAGAGACAGAAGAAATGCCACTACACTATAACGGAGGCAGATACCTCACTGAAATCACATGTTCTGGAAATCTAAGTCAAACTGAGGTTAAGGTGAAGATGGAGTGAAGCTTATGTGAATTGACAGACAAAGCTATCAAGAGAATTAATCATGTATACAAAAGAAAGACTTAAAAGAATATACATGTACATGACAGGAAAGAAATTCAGCATGGCTTGGATGATGGATTTACGGAGTAAAGGAACAAAAATCTAAAAACAAAAAGGGTAGAGTTCTCATTTTCAATGCTGGAGCAAAAAAAAAAAATACCAGAAACGTAGGAGGTTTAAAAAGGACCCCAAATAGTATCTTACATTTCTGAGGTCTTACACCCAACACAAATCGTTAGAGGCCAAAAATCAGAGCAGGTTCCTTCCAGAAGGTGCAAGATTGAGACTCGTGTAACTCTAACTTCTCAGGATGATTACATTCTTCCACTGCTGTTATCAGAGAGCATTCTCACCTTCAGTAAGATTCCCTGCTACCTTCTTATGATAACCACAGTCAGGGACCATCTGTGTCACTTGGGATAATCTCTTTATCTCAAGATCTCAATTTAATCACATCTGCAAAGTCCCCTTTATCATAGAAGGTAATTATTAACAAGTTCTAAGAATTAAAATGCAGATATCTATGGGGGCATCATTATTCCACCTACCACAAGAATTATAGATGCTAAAATGAGCATCTTTTTACTTAAAGATATTTAGAAAGGTGTGGCTAAATCTGAAGCAGGGGAATGATGAAACAGATTTGAGGAGACTCATCCAGACAGCCAACTTATGGAGGATCAATCAAAAGTCAAAAGAGACAGTGGACAGCTGAGTTTTCAATAAACTCAGCTGAGTAAAAAATGAGGATTTAAGCCAAGGAAAAGACTTGGAAATTGAGATGAGAAATTGATATGATGGATTTTTGATCTAAATCACAAAGACCTTAAGTCTAATGCCTTCAGACTGTTATAATCTAGGGGATAACATGGCTTAGACATCTGAAAGGACTCACACAAACTAGAGTAATTGGCCAATGATGAACATATCTCTTTGATGCCATCTTCAAGAGAATTCCAGCTGTTAGAATGTTGGAAGAGGGAAAGGAGTTGAAGATGATATTCATTCTCATATGTAAAAGTTGGGTTTTAAATGCCTGGAAAATATCTCATGAAGATATCTAGCTATTAAGTTTGAAATTAATGCATAACTTGGATATTTAGCAAGAAGATCTGTCCAGAGAACTTGATCCTAATGATATCAGCACATGAGAGTATCAGCTATATGAAAAGATATGATTACTGCCACCTTTCTGAAACATTTGTAGAGGCTACAAATGAGTTCCTGGGAAATCAAAATATGCAGGATCTTCCAGACGTTAAAACAGGGAAAGACTTCAAGAGAAATGACTGGTAAAATGGTATGAAAATCAGAAAAGAATAAGCCTTAGAAGATGAAGAAGAAGAAGAAGAAGAAGAAGAAGAAGAAGAAGAAGAAGAAG
>LOJH01053358.1:0-12200 GCA_001685095.1 Ellobius talpinus
TCTTCCTCTTCTTCCTCTTCCTCCTCCTTCTTCTCCTTCTCCTCCTCCTCTTCTCTTCTTCTTCTTCTTCTTCTTTTCTTCTTCTTTCTTCTTTCTTCTCCTCTTCCTCCTCCTCCTCTCTCCTCCTCCTCCTCCTCTTCATCCTTCTTCTTTTGTTTCTGTTTATTTGTTTTGTGTAACCCTGACTGTCCTGGAACTTGCTCTGTAGATCAGGTGGGCCTTGAACCCACAGAGATCCACCTGCCTCTGTAGCCCAAGAGCTGAGATTAAAGGCGCGCGCCACCATCGCCTGGCTTCTAGTCTCTCTTGATGCCCAGCTCCAACTCCAAGATAAGATGTTCACCTTATCAACTGTCCTTTTGGGGCCTGACATGCCCTGGGGTTCCCATCTCATTTACCATCCCATGACAGTTGACTAGCTAGGACCAGCTATCAGAGATGGGGGCTTCTAGCCCAGCGTGGAGGCTTCTGGTGAGGTTTACAATAACCAGCAGGGAGGACACACACCCATGGCTCCTGTCACACCTGACACTACCTGCAGCAGTGGGTGAATGGGAGTCTGTCTCCCGGGACCTGGATCACAGACGGAGAGACTGGAGGGAGGTAAACCAGCTCCTACGGCATCCAGTTCAGGAGGAGGCAGGTCTAACTGCCCATCTCCCAAAGGGCAATACCTGTCTGCTTTGACAAGTGGCCACCATGTGACAGGTCCAGGGGTTTGTCCTGGAGCCTGGCCTCAGCGTGGGGACTGGGCAAAGGAGCAGTTGCCCCCCAAATCTGGCAGTGATTGCCACTTTCAGCCTCTTATCTTGAGACTTGGACTTGGAAGTGCCCTAGTGGGTCCTGGACTTTCCTGCTCTTTCCATAGGCGCCCCAGGCAGTCATGAGCCATTCCTCCAGGAGCCCAAGAAGCCCCTGCCAGCCCCACTTCCTGCTTTTCTCTGCGTGAGAGATGGGAGCCACATGTTTCTGTATTGCATGGAGCCCCATATGTCTGTCTGATGCCGCGTCGTGGGGCCGAAGGGTGCCCAGGCAGTGCCTAGGGCTGGTTCTGCCTTCTTTCCAGGCAGCAGCACCACCCCCCAACACACACACACAGAGCAGGGGAATAATTCGGGCGGGAGTCCCGCTCCGGGTGGGTTCCCACACCCCACCCCCTGCCTTAGACATTCATCCTCCACAAAAGGCGCGTGCGTGGCAACAAACTCATTCGCCACGGGGCCGCCTGTGCTTTGTGAGCCAAGCTCCCGGCCCCAGAGGCCATCTGGGGAGCAGTCCTCAGGGCGGGCAGGGTGGGGGCTCCCTCTAGGCTGCCTTTGAGGCCCTGGGCAGCGGCAGCAGCTCCCTGGCAACCTCCTTGGATGTCAGCACATCTGGCCTCGAGTGCCCTGGCGTTCTCACAGCCTCTTGTGTCCCATTTTGGGTGAGGAGGGCACTCTAGGGGAAGCTTGCCTCTTGCCCTACCCACGCATGTAGCAGAGCTGTGAGCACAGGGTTCAAACCCATGAGCTGCTACTATAAAGAAGCTGAACTTTCTGGGCCTCAGTTTTCTTATCTATGGAATGGGGCTGATGGTCCCAGCCCAGATGTGCCCTGAAGAGCAGGGTGGACAGAGGAGACTTCATAGTGTCCTTGGGATCAGAGCTGCTGGAAGTCAAAATTCCTGAGCCCCAGGCACTGTCAGGCTCTTCCTTTGGTTTCCTGGTGGGTGACCCATAGCTGTGCTCTGGACTGCATGGATCTGGCTGATAGGTCAGGGAAAGGCCAGAGTGACAGACAGATAGCGAGGTGTGATCCTCCCATGTCCCCAACTCTGAGCTAGGAGGGGGACATTCTACTCCGCTCTGTATGCTGTAAGTATTAAGTAAGTGCACATCTCTCTGCCAAGCTTCTCGCCCTGGGCCTGCCTTGGGCACACAGGGTGGAGAGGACTCCGATGGGTGCCAGCCCTTCTGCTGTGCCTGGCAGCCCTGCCTTGTAGTGGGCATTTCTAAGTCTGGGCAGCTGGGCTGGTGGGGGGTGGGCAGGGAAAGTGCTCCAGGGTCTTTCTACTTCCTGGCCAGAGGGCTTCTGGGGCCAGAGCCTGGTGGACAGACCCTCTGTGGGGGTGTCCCTGCCCCCAACCTTACTGGGGAGGGGGTCCTTGAGAGGGTGTCCTACAGGCTCAGAGATAATCCCGGCTTTTGAGAGACTGTGAGAGGCTGGCCCGGGGACTTTCCCACAGCCCCACATAAAGGGCCGGGCGCCAGCTGCTCTCCCACAAAAGACGCCTGGCCATTCAAGGCCTCCAGGCAGGCGGGGCCAGCAGAGCAGCTACCACAGCCTACCTGGCCACCCTCAAGCCAGAACAAGTGCCCAAGGAGGTTCCTCTCTGTTGACCAGTGACAGGCCGAGATGTCCCCAGAGCTGGGGACCTAGGTGCAGTTTTATAGAGCCACACAGGGCAGCTACCCCTCCCTTTTGTCCAAGGTTGGCACCATTCCTGGCACTATCACTCATCCTCAATGCCCGGGGAAAGGACTCCCAGGAAGACAGCACACACTCTTGCCATTGTGCCTGGCGCAGTGCCTCTGCCATCATCGGGCCGTCCCATCTCCTCTCCTCCTGCCACACGTCCTGCCCAGAGTCGCACTGGCTGGCACACTTCCTTGCTCTCTGGTGTGCCCATGTTATTCTCACTTCCACCCCACCCTCCCAGCAGCCCTGCCTGCCACTCAGTCTGAGGGACAACGTGGGGTATGGTGGGCACACAGCCAGACAAGGCCTTCTCAGAACACCTCTGTTACCTTATCTGATGAGGAGCAGCAATGTCCCATGTCTGGGAAAGCGGAAGAGACTCTCAAGCTTAGCTGTTTAGAAATCCTGGACTGGGTATGGTGGTGCACCTATAATCCCAGCATTTGGGAAGGAAGCAGAGGCAGGGTTATCAGGAGGCTAACGTCATCTCTGGCAACACAGTGAGTTCAAAACTAGCTGGGCTGATGTGACCAAAAGCCAAAAGCAAAACCAAATGAAAAAAGGGGAGACCCACTAAATTACATAGATGTGAGGGGATCGATGGAGGGGGTGCCCTTCCCCTAGGAATTAACTGCTGGGACCAGCACTGTGATGACTTCTTGGTATCAGAACTAGCCTGGAAGAGGAAGGTGTGGGGGACTTCCTGGAGAAGCTGACTGCTGGAACATTGAGTATCCTGTTGATGGAGGCTGGGTCCTCTGGGAGTGATGGTTTTGATATAATGACTTCTGAAGTCATTAAAAATTGACTCTGTGTGTGTGTGCATGTGTGTGTGTATGAGAGAGAGAGAGTGCATATGCACGTGTGTGCACGCATGCACATGTGTACACGTGGGACAACTTGTTGGAACAGGTTCTCTCCTATAATGTGGATTTCTGGGATTGAACTCAGGTCAGCATCAGGCTTGGCAGCAAGCCCCTTTACGGACTTAACTGTCTCGCTGACCATGCTGTTGTTAAGTCTCACTGAAACCACCAAGTCCCAGTGTGTCCTTGGGCTGGGCTAGACCCTGCAGATGGAGGGTGGAGATGAGCCAGGGATGTGAGTGTGTGTGTGTGTCCCCTCAGACAAGTCAGATGGATAGGGGACACTTGTCCTGTAGGAAGCTGAGGCCAGGGCGGAAGCTGCCGTGACACCGATCTCCGAGATCCTGGACGCAGTATGCGAGGCAGTCACAGCTCTCTCAGGGTAAGACCCAAGGGCAAGGAGCCTACCAGGCAAGTGTCTAGGATCCCCACCCCTCACCCCTGAGGGAGAATGGTCCAGCCCCTCTGTGGGAGGGCTCATGCTCTGTTTTCCTATCCTGGCTCTCCATTGGCTGCTGGACGTGAGAAAGTGCTAGAGACCACACCAACACCTCCGCCCCTAGTAGCATAAAGGCACAGTGACCTCTGATCTGGCTGCTGTTCACAGGGTCCTCAGCTCTAGGAGCGAGAAAAGAGCCCAGTGCTAGCAGTGTGGGTCCAGCAGAGACCCGGAGGCAGCCTGGAGTCTCCCATTGGAGGTTTGTGGGGATGAGATGAGCAGTAGCCCTGCGAGCGAGCAAGCGCTGGGGACGTGGACGTGGAGGCAGCATCTTGGGCGATACCTTGGCCTGGTGGGGGATGGTGGCTGGCTTACTGCCCTGCCTTGGTTCAAGCACCTCTGGGCCTCTTCCCTTTACTCCGCAGCAAAGAAACATGGCAGAGGGAATAGGGAAAGGAAAGGTCAGAGCCCCTCCAGCCTTCTTTCTGCACCAGTGCTAACCTAGGTGAAGAGCGATCCCTGCGGCCATTCAAGCGCAATATGCTGGAGCAGCCCCTGCCCAAAGGGGACAGGACGGAGGAGACCTCATGGCTGTGGTGTAAGGCCCTGGGAATCAGAGGTGACGGTCAAGGTTACTGTCAGGGCTCTTCCTACAGTTGGGACTCTGCGTCCCCTTCTACTTTTCTGACTGGCTCCAGTGGACGGGTGAGGGGTTGGTTAACTGCCCCAACAGGGGCCCTGAACCAACACCTGTCTTCATATTAGAGAACCAGGCACGGGGTTTGTGGGTTCAAAGGCTGTACACAGGGGATCTGGGCCAGCATTCCACGGGGGATGGATGTATGGGGAGCATCTTCATGCCAGACCAGAGCTGGATCCTGTTCCTGCCAGGCTGTGGAAGGGCTCCATGTTTTATATTAAAATAGGTTGGGTGGATCCATGCTATACCTCAGTGCTGTGCACTGGGTACTGTCGTATGCAGGTGCAGCTGCGTATCCCTTGGGTGGTGGTGGGCATGTGTGTGGGTGCTCACAGTGCATACTTCAGAGTGAGAGCAGCAGACTTTGAATAAAGGCGTTGGTCAACAGTCTTCAGAATCCGAGTCTGTCATCTGTCTTAGACTGGCTGTAACCCTGAGGTTCTGGGCACCCACTTTGGCCAGAGACCTTGCTACTGTCCAGGATGCCCCTGTGCTGAGGGCTTCCTGGGCTGGACCCTTCTCTCGCTGGCTTCGTCCCTGGGTCTGTGGTTAACGACAGTTCACTTACTTGGTCCGAATGACTGGGAAGACCCCCAAGAATGTCTCCAGCTAGGTTAGCGCCTCTCCCTAGTGTGATCTGGGGAGGCTGACTCACCCAGCACCCCAGGAGCGACGGCGGGTATTACCTGTCCATGCCGTCATGTCTTCTCAGCCCCAGGGACAGAGCATGTCGCCGTCATTCCAGACAGGAGCATTCATCCGTCCATAGAACCAAGTGAGGGGCATTAGGAACTCAAGTAGAGGTGACAATAGGGCTTTCTGCCTCTGCCAGAACTGCCCTTTGACTTACTGCCTCCTCTTTATTCCTTGATAAGCACTAATTCCTCTCAATTCTCTGACCCTGTCCAGCATTCACGATCCATAAAAACCAGTATCCAAGCGGGGAGCCCTTGTGTTTCCCCTTCTCCCCTTGGTGAGGGTGGGGATGTGGCACTCTTAAGAAAATACAACCACTATAGCCCCCAAACCTCCTTCTGCCGGTGATGCCTGGTGGGGAGGCTTAAGTGACACCGGGATCCGCCAGGCCTGGGTTTTGCTGCCCTCTAGTGGCTCCTGCTTTGAACCGTTTAAAACCCAAAGGAAAGAAAGTGGGTACGGTTTCCCACACTAGAGCTGGGCTCCAGGCTCCCAAGTGGATATCCTGGAGTTCCTAGCTGCCACCAGAGGTCACACTTCAGCACTGGGCTGACCAGGGAGGAGACCTGAATGGTTCTTTCCCAGGTTCTGGGAAAGTCGATGGGTGGGTGGGTGGAGACTCAGACGAGAAGTCACCTGTCAGGGGAATTCCCTAGCCCTGTGAAGAATCCCAGAGTAGCTAGCACAACCTGACAGAGGCCCATGGGGCCAGCAGGGAATAGAAGTCTTGTCTGAGAGCCGGTTGTTGTGGTGGTGCACACCTTTAATCCCAGCACTTAGGAGACAGAGGGAGGTGGATCTCTGTGAGTTCATGGCCAGTCTGTTCTACAAAGTGAGTTCCAGGACATCCAGAGTCTCGGGAGGAGTGGGGGAAGCCTGTCCCTTTCCATAGAGAGAGACAGATCCTCTGTGGGCAGTGACCTTGACTAGCCTCTGGATACATCCTTAGTGGCCTTGAGCCTTCTGTGTCCATGTGGTCTGAGATGCTCCCCTGGGTGCCCCCACTTTATTCCCACGTTCCAGTTACTTCACCTGCAAGCCTGTTTTCAGGGATAGGATAACCTGAAGCTCTCCAGTGGCCCACTGCCCAGCTTCAGTAGGCACTTCACAAATGGGTTATAGAGTAAGACTCTTGGTGTCACAAGGGGCAGTGCCTGGGACAAGGGCCGTATCCAGACTGAGCTGGGGCTTCTGTCTGGAGGGGGGGCTTTCTTAGCTATGTGAACAGATAGAGAAGCAGAACACAGATTGGATGTCTGTTTCATGGTCTCCAGGGCCTGCCTGTTACTGTGTGTGTGTGTGTGGTGTGTGTGTCTGTGTGTGTGGTGTGTGTGTCTGTGTGTGTGTGGTGTGTGTGGTATGTGTGGTGTCTGTGTGTGTGTCTGTGTGTGTGGTGTGTGTGTGTGGTGTGTGTGTCTGTGTGTGTGGTGTGTGTGTGTGTGGTGTGTGTCTATGTGTGTGGTGTGTGTCTGTGTGTGGTGTGTGTGGTGTGTGTCTGTGTGTGTTGTGTCTGTGTGTGTGTGGTGTGTGTGTCTGTGTGTGTGGTGTGCATGTGGTGTGTGTGTGTGTGTGTGGTGTGTGTGTCTGTGTGTGTTGGGTGTAGAACTTGACAGCACTTCTTGTTTGGGCACAGTCTGAGGACTGGTATCTGAGTACTTTGGGGTGCCACAGAATTCAGGCCTAGAGCCCCATCACTGATCATTGAGGGGTAGCCAAGGGGGAACAACCTACATCAACAAGCCATATCTTCTTGGGGGTCCAGGCCTTTCATCTGAAGTCCACCCTGCACGGGGCCTTTGTGCTCAGATGCCTCTGCCTGGAGCTGCTGTCCCTTGTTCTGGGGATGGTGGCCATGCTCACAGGGTTCATTCTCTTAGGGCACAGGTGGGCTGGGCAAAGAGCTGACAGGCTCAGGTGAGCAGCTGTCACATTCCACAGCCTCCAATTAGGAACTCCACGATGTCTCTTGATCCACTATCTCCGTCCACAGGAGGTAGGCTATCCTGACAGTTTTAAAGACCAGGGCCCACTCTGTGAGAGAAGTTTGCTGAGAGAGCTCAGAGGCTGAACGCTCAGCTTCTGGGAGCCTGCCTGCGGGACCTTGGCTACCACTTTACTGACTGTGCCACAGGACTTCTTCCTTGGGACACTGGTTGCCATGCCTTCTATCCCTGCATTGCCCTAACTCCGTGACTCTTCTATCAACATGTTGACCTTAGATTTTGCTGCTCCCAGATTAGGGAGATCTAGACAATATTGGACTTCCTGGCATGTTGCCAGACCTTTGGGCTGCCCCCATTAATCCCAACCAAATGTTTGGGAGGAGGCAGAGTGAATGAATAAGGTCCCAACAAAGTGAATCCAAGCATGGGAAGATGATTGAGTGATTGACTAAATGAGTTAGTATTGTATGGGGTGCATTTTATAAGTAAGGGAGGGGATACTTCCCTTCAGACCCGGGAAAGTCCCCGACAAAGTCAAGGCTAGGGTCTTGCTACACATCGATGCTTTACATATTCAATATTTTCTCTGTAAAATTATGTTCCATGATCTCATTTATGTAAAAAAGAGAGATATCGAGAACCTCTTGTTTTTTACTATAACGAGTTGGTGGAAAATAAATTCGTGTTTTTTTTCTTTTAAGAAGACTCCTGAGCCTAGCAGGCAGCAGGAAGTGCAGCTGTTGGAGGTTTTGACCTTCCCCTCCTCCTGGCTTCCTATTGTGCCAGGGAAACCAGCATGTGAGCTAAGCTGAGTCAGGTAGGCCCAGCTCTTGGGTTTTGCTCAATAATTTCCTAGGCAAAGTGCAAATTCTTGCTCTCCTATGGGTCCTCTCTTCCTCTCTCCTTCTTCCCTCTTTCTTCTCTGCTGGTAAATTGTGAGACAGGACAAATGTCAGAAACTCTCGTGATGGTCGTCTCGCCAGCTGAAGACAAGAGATCTTCCATCCCACCAGACTCCCTCCTGGTTTCCTTTTCCTTTTAAATCTGGGTGCAGGAGGGACAGCTCAGATGTTAAGAGTGCATACTGCTCTTTCAAGAGACCTGAGTTGGGCTCACAACACCACACTGGACAGCCCACAACCACCTGAGACTCCAGCTGTAGGAAATGCGACGCCCTCTTCTGGTCTATGAGGGCACTACCATCACATGTACGCATCTTCACACAGAAACGCACAATATACATAACTGAAAATGAAATAATAAATCTTTAAGAAAAGTAGAGTTGCTGTTTTGATATTTTGAGATGGAGTCTTACTATACAGCTCGGCCTGGCCTAGAGTTTTTTGTCCTCCTGCCTCAGAGGGATGGGATCATAGATGTGACTTTTTAAGAAATCTAGTGAGCCAGGCCTAGTAGTATATGTCTCTTAATCCTATCTATCGGGAGGCAGAGGCAGGTGGATCTTTGTGAATCTGAGGCCAGCCTGGTTTACATAGTGAGTTCCAGAACAGCCAGGGCTACATAAAACATGCACAACCTAAATCTACTATTTTAACCATCCATTGTAGCAGAGTTTCTGTCCCGCCCCATCCCACAGCTGTTCAGTCCCAAAGAAACACACAGAGGCGTATTTTATTTATAAACTGTTGGCTTGTTAGCTCAGGCTTATTATTAACTAACCCTTACAATTAAATTAACCCATAATTCTTATCTATGTTTAGCCATGTGGCTTGGTGCCTTTTCTTAGTAAGGCATTCTCACCTTGCTTCCTCTATGTCTGGTTGGTGACTGTGTCTGACTTTTCCTCTTCCCAGAATTCTCCTAGTCTGGTTGCCCCACCTATCCTTCCTGCCTGGCTACTGGCCAATCAATGTTTTATTAAACCAATATGAATGACAAATCTTTATAGTGTACAAGAGCATTATTCCACAGGAATCCATAAGATTTTTAAACACTAGTGCAAAACACGTGTCCGATTCTTTTAAAAAAGACTAATTTTTGAATTTTTAAAAGATTTATTTAGTTTTATTTTGTGTATAAATGTTTGCCTGTATGTACGCTTGCACGGGCACCACATGCCTGCAATGTCTGAAGAGACCAAAAGTGGGTATTGGTTCCCCCGGAACTGGACTTAGAGATGGTGGTGAGCTCCCAAGTGGGGTGCGAAAGCTGAAACTAAGTCCTGAGCCATCTCTGCAACTCCTATTTGTGTGTGTGTGTCTGTGTGCCTCTGTGTGTGTCTGTGTGTGTGTCTGTGTGTATTTGTCTGTGTGTGTCTGTATGTATGTGTCTGTGTGTATTTGTCTGTGTGCCTCTGTGTGTGTCTGTGTGTGTATGTCTGGTGTGTGTGTCTCTGTGTGGGTCTGGTGTGTGTGTCTGTGTGTGTCTCTGTGTGTGTCTGTGTGTCTGTGTGTGTCTCTGTGTGTATGTGTGTCTGTGTGTGTCTGTGTGTGTGTGTGCCTGTGTGTGTCTGTGTGTCTGTGTGTGTGCCTGTGTGTGTGTCTCTGTGTGTGTATGTGTATATGTGTGTCTGTGTGTATTTGTCTGTATGCCTCTGTGTGTGTCTCTGTATGTGTCTGTGTATGTGTGTCTGTGTGTGTGTTTGTGTGTGTGTCTGTGTGTGTCTGTCTGTGTGTGTGTCTGTGTGTGTGTGTCTGTGTGTCTGTGTGTGTGTCTGTGTATGTGTGTCTGTGTGTGTGTCTGTGTGTGTGTTTGTCTGTGTGTGTTTGTGTGTGTCTGTGTGTGTGTGTCTGTGTGGGTCTGTGTATATGCATGTAAACTGGAAGTTGGAGGAGGGCATCAGATCCTCTGGAGCTGGAGCTACAGGCAGTTGTAAGCTGCCCAACAGAAGGGCTGGGAAACAAACTCAAGTCCTTTTCAAGAGCACTGTGTGCTCTCAACTTCTGAGCCTTCTCTTCAGTCCCCAGACTCCTCATTTGTGTCTAGCGATCAGCACTCTTCACATCCAGGACTTTTTCAGTATCCTGTGGACTTCTCCCAGCCCCCATATATCTGCACTGCCTTCCTCCTGTCTTCTTCCTGCTGTGTCTTCCCCTGCATGGATCATACAGTATCCACTGTTTAGTGTCTGTCTTCTGTCTCTCAGCACAGTATCCTCAAGATTCATCCATATTGTAGCACACGTCAGTGCTCCATTTGTGTGTGTGTGTGTCTGTGTGTGTGTGAATGTGTGTGTATGTGTGTCTATGTGTGTGTCTGTGTGTCTATGTGTGTGTCTGTGTGTCTGTGTGTCTATGTGTGTCTGTGTGTCTGTGTGTGTGTATGTATGTGGCGAAGAACTTTTCACAGTAGCATTTTGTTATCTACTTACCAGAGCACAGATACTTGGTTGCTTCCACTTTTCATCTGTTGGGAATCAAGGAGATATGAACATCCACAGTCCTGCCCTGGAGGTGGCCTCTGGAGATAAAGGCTAGACCCAAATTCCCAAGTCCGGGGCTGAAGGGTGAGGCCTGGGGAGAAGCCTGACTGTGGGAGTCGGCTATGCACCTGACCCTAATGCCCTACTGGGTCGTTGCTGGGGAAATCATGGCCTCTTGGGTCTGCCTGGTGGTCCAGACTTCACAGGGCTATGCGTGTTCATCCATCACTTGCAAATGGTTTTCTGGTAAAGGGCAATGTCTGGCAGAGACGTTCAAGCCAGGCAGAAGTGAAAGCAGAAACAAAATGGGCTGCAATGCTCTCCATCAACCCCCTGGGGGACATGCCTGGCAGTTTTTTCAGGACACAGATGAGAAGACACATGTTAACTCTTACAGACATTGAACATGGAGATTCACATTCTTGTGTGGGGGGTGTGGGTGTTTCTGGGAATCCAGCTGGCCCTCACACTTCTGCAACAAGCACGTTACTTTTACTGACAGAGATATCTCCCTGACTCCTGGGACGGGGCTTCTGAGTTCATACTCTGAGCCCAATGTCTCGACTGTCTGAGGGTGGGACTTTAGGTGATTAAGTAGGGGTCATTAGAGTGACCTTGCAAACATGCTAGAGGCACCAGGGATGTCAGTGAACATACAGAAAGTGAACAGACAGAAGGTGCTTTCTGTGGCTAGGGAGAATGTGGTTGAGGGGCCAGCCGTGCTGCATCTTTGAGCCGAGTTCACATCCTGTAGAACCGTGAAGGTAATGACTATTTGTTCTTTTTGCCGTTGAAGTAGATGTTTGAGGCCGAGTCTCATGTAGACCAGACTGGCCTCAAACTTCCTATGTAGGCAAAGATGACCCTGAACAATTTCTTTTTCTTTTGAGACAGGGGTCTTGTGTTGAGCCTGGCTGTCCTAGAACTCCCTCTGGAGACCAGCCTGACCTTATCTCAGACATTTGCTTGTTCCTGCTTCCAGAGTTACCTTGAACTCCGATCCTTCTGCCTCTACCTGCAAGGGCTGGCATAGCCACAAGACCCAGCTTGAATGCTTGTCTTTAAGTCCCATCTGTGCTGTCTTGTCATGGCCACCAGACCAGCTCAGATGACCCCACCCCGTTACGTGCTTTCTGAATCTTTCTGTACCCCCCCGCCCCTGATTGCTCTGCTTGTTCCAGAGCTTTGCTCAAGTGCAGTCACATAATGTGGTCCTATGTGTCTGCTTCCTCCACACAGCTTGGGCTCAGAGCACATGTGATATGTGTCCACGGTTTATCCCGACCTAGTTGCAAAGTCAGACCTCAGCTTGTTGTCCCTCTGCTGGGAGGAAGAAACTGAAACAATTTCATTCTCAAGTGGTCTGAAGTGAGTCATTACCAACTTTTCTCTAGAACTTACCTATGTATTTATTTGTGTGTGCGTGCGTGCACATGTGTGTGTACATGTGTGCATGTGTGTGTGTGTTGTTGTTGGTTTTATTCTTTGACTCTTTAGGGGCTCGCCACCCAGCTCCCAAATAAATATACACAGAATCTTATTCGTACTTATGAATGCCCGGCCTTAGCTTGGCTTGTTTCTAACCAACTTTTCTTAACTCAAATTCTGTCTACCCTTTGCCTCTGGGCTTTTAACTTTTTCTATGTCTGTATTTCTTTTCTTTGCTTCTTTTTCCATGTCTGGCTGTGTGGAGGGGTGGCTGTGTGGAGGGGTGGCT
>LOJH01053359.1:1775-12199 GCA_001685095.1 Ellobius talpinus
GAGGATGCAGCAGGGCAGTCACTGCAGGTCAGCATGCTGGATTACGAGGATGCAGCAGGGCAGTCACTGCAGGTCAGCATGCTGGATTACGAGGATACAGCAGGGCAGTCACTGCAGGTCAGCATGCTGGATTATGAGGATGCAGCAGGTCAGTCACTGCAGGTCAGCATGCTGGATTATGAGGATACAGCAGGGCAGTCACTGCAGGTCAGCATGCTGGATTATGAGGATGTAGCAGGACAATCACTGCAGGTCAGCATGCTGGATTATGAGGAAGCAGCAGGGGATTCATTGCAGGTCAGCATGCTGGATTATGAGGATGCACCGACAAGTTTACTGCTGCCTCCTTTGGCCTGCTCCTAGTTCGCTTCAGATCTCTGTGATGCTTGAAAACATGCTTCACCTATTTATACCAACATAGTTTCACTCACTTTCTTGAGAAGCAGTGATTGGTCAGTCTGGGGTAGCCTTTGGCCAGCTGTCTTTCATTGGAATCCTGACGTCAATTGTCTGAAGTAGCTAAGGATTTAGGATATGATAAGTATGGCTCTTTAATGGTGAAAGAATAAAAAGGCTTTCATTCCTGTACTATACATCTGCCTTTAGGCTAGCACTTCAGAAAGTAAACAGAATAGAGAAGCATCATCTCTCTTTAAATCCTCAACTGTGTGAGATGGGGAGGAAGAACAGGTACACATTTGCCACCATACCTGTATGGAGACCAGAGGACAACTGCCAGTGTGTTCTCTAGCCTTGCACCTTATATGAGACTGGATCTCTTGTTTGCCACTGTGTATGCCAGGCTAGCTGGTCTGCAAGCCTCCGATCTCCACACTGGGGCACACTGTGCATACAGACTAAAGCTGTCAGGTTTTCATGGCCATTGCTTTACTCCCTGAGATATCTTGCCAGTCTGGGATTTATTTTATTTTTTAAAACTGTCATCCCAATGACTGGAACCTCTGGAGTTCCAGTTTAGGGCATGTGGGACATCACTGGAACAGAATACCTGACAGAAACAGCTTATGAAAAGAGGGATTTGTTTGGCTCATTGTCAGGGGACACAGGCCTCCATTGCATAGAAGGTATAATGGCTGAAGAGTCTTGGTCTGGGTCCAGAAGTGAACACCGTCTTTAAAGGCCTGCACCTAGAGACTTGTGCCCATTGTCCAGCTAGACTCTTTAACCCATGGTTCCAAAGGCTCCCAAAATAGACTACCAATTGGGGACGAACAAGCCTATAGGGACATTCTACATTCCAACCACACGAACAAGTGGAAAAGTTGCATCTTTAGTGAGAGACACTCATTCTGAGTGGAACTAGGTAAGAGTACCCATGGAGGGCAGGAAGATCATCTCCAGCCCTTGAGTTCGTTGCTAGCTTGGCTGTTCAAGAGTCTGTACTCTCCAGCCAGCTCACAGACCAGTCTCTCCAAGGTTATCACTTAGCAGCTGTTAGCTCACTGAGGAAAATGGGAAGGGGTCGTCCCCATACCTGGTCATGCAAGCTGAAGAACAAAGGGAATTGCTAAGGCATGTGACGGCTGGAATTGCTATACAAATTCTAGCTAGAAACCGTTCGTCTGCCCTTACAGACAATTCTGAAACCTGCCTGGTATTCAGTTAGGCTGTGATGCCATGGGACCTAGTGTGGTGTCTTGAATGAGATGTCTCCCATAATCTAGAGCATTTGAACACTCAGTCCTGGCTGATGGTACTATTTGGGGAATTTAAGAAGCATGGTCATGCTGGAGGAAGTACGCCCTTGGGAACAGGCTTTAAGGGTTTAAAGATTTACGCCATTCCAATTTTGTTCTCTCTGTGTCCTGTCTATAGTTTGAGATGAGACTACTCTCAGCAGCTCCAGCTACCACACCTGCCTTCTGACTCCAGTGTGGTGATGGCAGACACATCCCTCTGGAACCATAAGTGTAAAGTAAGCCCTTCAATTGCATTGATCACAGTGTTTAGTCACAGCAGCAGAACAGGAACTAACACACCAGACTTTCATCTTCTTATCAAGGTCCACCAGACTCGCTAAGCCCCATTAGGAGTCTGTCCACATGTACCCCACATATGCATAAGTGAGAACCACCAGTCTCACCAGGAATTTCTACTTAATCCATGAATGCCTGAAACTCTTCACTGACCTCTGTGGGTCTTTTTTTTTCTTTTATCTTCCTTCTGTGATACACTTGTTTCTAAGGACCCAGGATTTTGGCAGACAGAAGACGCTGTATTACTCAGCAGTGTGTGTGGTGTGGGGGGGGTGTGGTGTGTGTGTGTGTGTGTGTGTGTGTGTGTGTGTGTGTGTGTGTGTTCCAGACTAGACCAAGGGATGCTGCCTTGGTCTTTGAAATCATGCACCATCACTTTAGGTTCCTAGTTTCCTAACCCATCTGAAGGAGTGCTGTGGGGGCAGCTACATAAAATAATGCATAGAGAGTGTTGACGCCAAGGAGATGTGAGCACAGCCTTTAACTCAGCAGGCGGTTCACTGTGCTCATACCCTTTCCCAGCAATACCCACAGTGGGGTAAGCGCTGAAGCGCCTAGGCAAACTTTTCTGCAGAACAAGTTTGCTTTCCTCTTTACCCAGGCAGGGGCAACACTTGTTCACACATTCACCAAAAATGGTTTAGCAGGGCTGCGTTTGAGATTCTCAACCTAAAGGATTGTGTGTTCTTGCAGAACAGCAGGAGTGCTGAGGGCTGGGATACTAATTCTAACAGGAGCAGGCAAACACCCTGAGGAGACAAGATTGCCGTCTGTCAAGTGAGGAGGTGCCTGAGCCTGCCCTGGAATTTTGAGTGACAGAGCAACATGAAGGAGATTGGGGGGGGAAAATGACTACAATGGAGTCCTAAAGTAATGCCAGGACACCTGGCATCTGGTGCCCAGCACTGGTTTATCTGTACTGACAGTAACTTAGGCAGATCTGCCTAAGCTTGCCCATTGGTGAGGAGGCATGCCATCAACACCTGACGATGCTCCTATATTTTAAATCCCTTGTGCATGTTATCCTTTGTGTGACCAGGAAAGCCAGGGTGCAGCCTCCAGCCAGGAGGAGCCTGTAGCCAGGCTGTAGATATTAAGACTCTGCAGGAGAGTGATTGATAAATGAAATCAGAGCAGGAATCTGGCCAGGCCCTGGGATGTCTAACCTGTGGAGTACAGATGGACTCGAGGCACGGAGAGCTGTGTGGCTCCCGTCCTCAAGGTGTGATAAGTTGGACTCTATTGTGACCGGCAGACACTCCAGACCTGCCAGACCCCTTTGTGGACTTGTTATCTCTGCACAGAATTTATACGTTTCAATTCTTTTATTGGTTCCCTGTAAGGCAAAACATTGACAGTAAAATTGCTATTTTCGTCTTAGCTGCTGCCACATGGTCCCTGTTCCTTTGTTTAATGGATCCATGTTCTTCCCTTCCAACTGCCTTGCCGTTCCCTTGACAAAGAGCCATGACTACCAATGATTCCAGAATAATGTCTGTAATCTTTACCAGCAAACTCTCTGTCCTGCTGACCCTAGGAAAAACTGGGAACATATTGAATATATCAGAGAACAAATTGAGGGTGTGAGGCTCATAACACTGTATGTCTGGGGGCTTTGAGTGGGCCTCAGGCTCAAGCTTATGTAGTTAGTCACATCGAACACTGAATTTCCAAAAAGACAAAATCAACTCTCCTCGGCTTTGGAAGCTTCCTGAAAAGAATGATCCTTCCCAGGGCCATGCCGAGATACACAGGAGAAGGGCAAGTGGGGACTCCCATTGCTCTCAGCCTGTCCCAACTTGCCACGGGACATTGGAAGTTGCAATGAGCCTTCATGTCTATACTTGTCATAAAAGCCATATGCAAGATACAGGGGCAGGTCCTACACTAGACAGCCTGAACTCAGGGCCAGCTTGCCACTTGCCAGCTCCGTGACTTGCGATGAACCTCTTAGTGCAGTGGTTAAAAGAATTTAGCACACTGATCCGCTGCTAAAAGGTGAACAAGCCATTCAGGAGGCCACTGGATTGGCAGGTCTAATTGTGCGTGCTACTTTGCACCACAGGCAGTGCCCTGTCCATCAACAGTGAGTGGTCGTTTTATCTATTTATCTAATCCTCTCTCATACAACACCGCATCCCAACTGAAGTTCCCCTCCCTCCCCTCCTGCCAGTGTCCTTCCACCTGCCCCACATCCACTGCTCCTGTTTCCCTTCAGAAAAGAGCAGGCTTCCCAGTGATATCAACCAAGCACACCCAAACAAGTTAACGAAGATAAGATAAGATAAGATAAGATAAGATAAGATAAGATAAGATAAGATAAGATTGGGCGCAAATCTCCTATCATGATTGGACAAGGCAACCCACTAGGAGGAAAAGGGTCCCAAGAGCAAGTTAAAGAATCAGAGACACCCCAACTCACACTGCTAGGAATCCCACAAAAAACATAAAGCTTAACAACCATAATATATTTTGAGAGAACTAGGGCAGACCCATGCAGGCTCCATGCTTGCCGCTCCAGTCTGTGTGAGCCCGGATGAGTCCTGCTTGGTTGATTTTGGGGGCTGTATTATCCTGCTGTCCTTGACCCCTCTGCTTCCCTGCTGAAGGAAGCCTGTGAGCAGCAGCTTTTAAAGAAAATATATGTGTCCACAAAGGCAGCAAGTCTTTTACAAAAGTTATTTCAGGGCTGCTACAAAATATAACTTTGATATCTGTATTAGCTTTCCACCTCTTGACTAATGTCCCTGAGAGGACAGCCTAAGGCAGTGGTTCTCAGCCCTCCTAATTCTGCCACCCTTCAAGCAGTTCCTCATGCTGTGGTGACCCCCACTAATGAAATTATTTTCAGTGCTACTTCGTAACTGATTTTGCTATCATTCTTAATTTTAATGTAATATCTGATATTTCTGATTGTCTAAGGGGGACAGCTTTGAATGAGACATTCAGTCCCAAGGGGTCGTGACCCACTGGTTGACAATCATTGACCTAAGGGGGAAAACACTTCCTTTGGCTCAGGGTTTTTGAGTTGAGTCCATATTTGTTTGGTCCCATGTACTTGGGCAGAGCATCATGGTGACTGAATATTGAGATGAAGAGGCATCTTTGCCTCATACTACAAGAAGCAAGAAACAGACTTGAAGGGGGTCAGTGACATGACCCCAGTGACCTCCCGTCTGCAGTGAGTACTCACCTCCTGAAGTTTCCTAAACAGCGCCACCATCTGGAGACCAAGTGTTAGAGCACGTGCTGATCTTGAAGTAGTCATGGGCACTTGCTGAGTTCACAGTGGTCCTTTCAGCAAAACTACAATATATAAGCAAAATACGATTCTAATTTTCAAAGGAATGGAAAAGTGTGTCGCTATTATGACCAGAGATGATTAAAGAGTCCAACCTTCTGGTCCTTTCAGATCCCTACAAAGCATGATTGCAATGTTGATTCTCTTTAAAAAGGACATGTAGACAGCTGTGTACATGAGACAAAATATTTCACACATAGCAGGCAGCTATCCATAAGGCTGTCTTCTTTTTGTTCCTATGCACATTCTATGTGGTAGTGGTAGGTGGAGCCCATCAACACAGTATTTTTCCATTCATAGAAGTGGCCCCTTGGCTCCGTGTCTCTGTGTATAAATCCAGAACCCCTTGGACTATCCTGGACTGGAAAATTCATTTTGTGTTCTCTCTTTTATGGAGATACAGCTGGTCACACCGCCCATTTTGCCCCTTGGCTTCCAATTTGGCAGAGGCGAAATGCAGGTGCTGTCTGTATCTCTGGATCCAAGTACTGCATTTGGATGGAGGTAGGGAGGGTGGAACATTCTGGAAGCACTCAGAGTCATAGTATAGGGGAGTATTTTTGTCCTACAGTTATTTGGTTCCACTGTTTTTTTTTTATTTTATCATTATTAGAATTATCCGTCATCATCACCATCATCGTCATCATCTTCTTGGGACAACAGCAAGAATACTTCTCACCTTGTTGGCCTTGTTAAGACTTTTACTTTCCCTTTAATCCTTCATGAAAGGGTGTGTTTATGCCATGGCAGAGAGAAATTAAGATTCACTTACCAAAAGGAAAGATAACAAAAAGGGCCCTCGATATCTTACAATACTGTTCCTTTAAGGGCATCCTGGCTTTCTCCAGCTGCCTTCATCCTTTTGATACATAGGGTCCACCAAGTTGAATCTATAAACAGAACCCGCTAATTATGAGTAATTGCTTCGGAGATTGGTACAGACGATTCGGCATTGTATGCGTGTTCTTCTCAGATGTCCATTAGCTGCTAATAAGATGCTACAGCTGTGCCAGGCTGTTTCCTGTTTCCGTCTATTGTACCTTTATTGCTGTATATGGACCAATCGGATGGGTGGGACAATAAGTGGATGTCCTTTCGCTCTCTGAAAATGGCTCAAAAGAATGTCTGTTATTAGATTGCTTTTTCTGTGTGGTTTCATCATGCTATGTTAATAAAGGAAGCATAGCTCTGAAAGTTTGGGGTTCGGGTTGCTTCCCTTCACTTGTGCTGCTCACTGGTTTATTGTTTAATTAAATCCGTCTTATAGAATGTTTTAGAAGTATGTAATGAAAGCATGCCTGGGCAACACGAGAGACGGAAAACGGCATTCTTCTTCCCTCTTCTCAAAAAGAAAAAGTTTCCATCTAGATGCTTGAGGTACTTAAAAATTCAGCATGAATATCATGTTGCTATATTTGACTGATTTACACTGGAGGCTTAGTAAAAAAGCCTATGAATTATTCATTCCCAAGTGATTCTATAAGCCAGAATACCAGAAATCATATCCCTGTAGAAGTTTATAAAGTGAAATAGTTTAAATACTCTCTAGATATGTAGGTGTCAGTAGAGAAGGATTTTTCCCCTCTGATTTTGATTTCAGTGCTTTTAACTTCTTTGTCTTCTTATTTTAGAAAAAGTTAGCTAAAGATTTTTTCCCTTTTCCATAGGGAACTTGCTTAACATGTTTTTAAATTCTTTAAAAAATAATACTATAGATTAGCAATCAGTTCCTTTGGGTTTTCCTCAGTTCCAAAACAGTGGGCAGCTGAAGGGGAAATGGTCGCTGCCTATCTTCTCTTTATTTATGTACAACTAAAAATCTAAGAGTAAGGAGAAGAAAACTGTAATTTATTTCATATAATCAATTAAATCCTCCCCTCAGGAAGTAAGTTTGCTATTCCATAGAACTCTTTAGGAATATATGTGTACATAATAGATTATATAGATTTACACACATACAGTAACAGGCATGTTGGGTATATTAAAATTATTTTACTTTCAAAAGCCTCCCCACAGCCTATTTGAGAGTCCACAGATATGTCTTGGCAGCTAACCTTTTATGGGAGTAAATTAACATCACTTAAAAGACTACTTAGAGCAGTAACACTTTGACCTATGTACTCCTCAGCATCCATAAGCTAAAAAGGGCCACATGGGCCACTAGTCACCATGATGGTGCTTTCCTAGGAAATCCATGGTCTCTGAGATCGTATGAGCTACAAGGATAGCAAGCAGGCTTCCTTCACACACAATTTCTAGAGGAATCATGACAAACTGGGAGGAGGATGAGTGAAATTCCTCAGGGCAAAATACAGAATGAGTTTTCGTCTACTGAGAAGAGCCATGTATCATGGCATTCATAGAATTTGTAATTGGAACAGCATTCATCATTCAGACCAACCAAGATACAGAGTGTGTGTGTGTGTGTGTGTGTGTGTGTGTGTGTTGTCGGCGTAGATGTATGTTGAACTGTGGATCTTCACCAGAAAGCAAGAGTATAGTAGGTGTACAAATATAAACACAGACACAAGCATGGCTCCTTGTGTAACACTCTCCTACACATACCAAGTAATTCCCAAATCAGCCTAGTCATCAAAGGCTCACTAATGATCATCAGTCTGGCACAAGTCCATCCTTACTAAGTGCATGCATCGATAATTTCTTCATTGAGTCATTAGCATATGGTCCTTTGGCTCACGTCCACTTGTGTAACTGCTACTACTGAAGGTCTGATGGGAAGCTGGAATCATGAACCGCAAGGGTTAGAAAGCCATTCTTGGACATCTCTGGACATCAGGCTGATGCGAAACAGCAGTAAGAACATATTGCTATGATTACACAAGAAGAGGAACTGCTGGCTTGTTTCTGTGTGTAGTTCTTACCATGGTGTTAAAGATCTGCAGTTTCTAGTGAATAGACAGATTGTCTTCATCCCTCCTGTGACCCAGGCACAGACTAGGTCCTGGGGAAGGTACAGAGAGATTCCTTGTCCTACTAGGAAAAGGACCACTTCAGAATGTGTTTGTGGGGATTTGAAAAGGCTAGGTCTGTTGAAAGATGGATGGAAGGAATATTCCTAATGGAAATGAAAATATTTACTTATGCTGAATCAACATCTTTAGAAGCAAATGTCAACTCTGAGCTAATTATTAATGTCAGAATTCTTTCTCTCGCCTTCCCCTTGATCCATGACAGAGGATTTGTTCAAGAGAAAAACACAAATCACGTGGACCTTGGCTAAATTACCATGAGGAGGCAGCTATTCAATAAGTGGAATGTAGTGTAATTCTCAAAATATAGTAATGTCATGGGGGAATCAAGATTTGCCCAATAACTCTGTTTTTCCCCCTAAATCATGAAAAGCAAAAAATTCTACCAGTGGAAAGTGGTATCAACTATTTCAGCAGTGAAGACTTATTTTGATGGGGAAAGTTAAAACTCAAATCAAAAGTAATGTATATAATTCAATAATGAAGAAAATCTCACTAAAAGTCACCTCTGTACCATCCCCCATCCCTAGTTCTGACTTGACCATTTACCCACACTGCATTTGGCTCATTCCTTATGTCTAGCAGGTTTCATTGTGTGTTACAACTCTCTGTTGTCCGCAACCTAATTTGTTACTGATATGTAACATTGCCTTTTGGGTCTGGTGAGTCCCCCAAAGGCTTCTGTGCTGGTGATGCTACTACAAGGTGATTGGATTGTGACAATCTGATTGCTGAGCTTGTAGCTGAATGGACTATTAAGAGGTAGAGGCTGGCTGGAAAAAGCAGGTGACTGGGGATCCTTTGAAGGCTATATCTTTTCCATGGTCACCTCCCCCACAATCCTTATCCTGCTTTGTAGCACAATAAACAAAAATCCAGATGCAGAAATTGGGGTTCAACCTGAAGGCCAGAAAAGCAAAACAGCCAGCCACTGGCTCTCACCTCTACCTCAGTATGAAATGGCGATCCTGCCTCCAGGAATCTCAGAATGAGACCCTGGGTGAGAGCTGTCTCCTCCCGTTTTATATTCCTCTCTAGTGCTGGGATTAAAGGTGTGCACCACTACCGCCCAGTTTCTATGGCAAACTGGTGTGGCTGCTGGGATTAAAGGTGTGTGTCACCACTGCAGTCCATAAGGCTGACCAGTGGGGGTGTTCTACTCTCTGAACTTCAGGCAAGCTTTAGTTATTAAAATGCACATGAAATGTCGCTACACTGCTTCCTGATCATCATGCAGTGACAGGCTTTGCTCCACTACATGCTCCCCCCATGCTTCCCTAACCCATCACAGGCCCAGAAAGAAACACAACAAGTGAGTCTGAACGGAAACTCTCAAGCCACTGAGTCTTTCCCCTTTAGGGGTGGTTTTCCTAGGTATTTCCTCACTCTGAAGAGCCAAGGAACGCAGGGACAGAGTGTTCTTTATATCAAATTCCTCGCTTTCCTGATACCTAGCAGCTACTTAGTAAGTACTTACTAAATGAAAGAGCCAAGTAAATTGAGTCAGCACCTGGTGATATTAACTAAGCCTTCTAAACTCCACTCCTCTAGAGAGACACATGGGAGACTACAGGGAAGTCAGAGGACATTACAGCCTCCTGCGTTCGGACATCAGCTTGTGCTTCTGCCGTTTGCATTTAGGATATTTATCTCACGGACAGTATTCTCTCTGGAATCACAGATCTTTAAGAAGCCGTATATGATGAGCTACATAAGATGTCAGTGTTATTCATCTCTCATAAATCCACAGGTGTATCCTGGGATCCCACTATCTCCTGTCATCTCCATCCACCCCCATTGCCTCTTTCCTCCCCCTAGCTTGATGAAGGACACTACTTTTTAGTTTCCAAAATCTGAATCTCAGAGTCCCCACTGGCTCCTTCCTACCATTCCATCCCAGATCCCACCCATCCACACCTCCTTAAGTCTTATCCTTTGATGCATCCCAAACAGGGATCAGTGTTTTGGGTCCTCAAAAGTGGTCCACCAAACCAACTCCTCTGCGGCTGCTCATCTGACGTATGCCACCATGTAACACGTAGGAGACTGGCTTGTTTGTGTGGGTTTCTGTCCCGCCCGGTACCCCACAACTGTTTAGCCCCAAAGAAAATCACACAGAGATCTCTATAAGTTATA
>LOJH01053360.1:0-10290 GCA_001685095.1 Ellobius talpinus
ACCATAACAAATAAGTTAACCAACAATAAATGACAAACATCCCTAAAATGTTTCACCTACATATTTATACATGCTCATATACATAGACACATGCACACACACTTATGTGCACATGCATACCCTTTTTTATTTCTTTTCTGTTTTTCTTTTGTGGGTTAAAAGCCACATTTTGTATTCAGAAAATTAATGCTCCTTACAGGTATACACTGAATACCTACTAGTAACAGACATACCTCAAATCCATTATAATAACACCATTTTGAAATTATGCTGGTAGAATATGAGGTTAATTCTGGAATGGCTGTAAGCATCCTTTGCTTAGAAGAAGACATGCCAGAACTAAGAATTACTTCCTCAGATTGCAGAGTGGGGGCAGATTATTAAAACTGTCAAGTGATAAGGAAGTTGTACATCAGTGGATGTGCTCTATGTGAACACTGTCAGCAATTCCGAAGAGCATGTTCATCAGAAAGAACACATACAGCCTCCTTCCCATGTTCATATGAAACAACAGGAAAACTCAAGGCCAAATTTAGGAGTCTCTAGGGTAGTCTGTGTTTCAAAGAGATCAGGTGTGCTCAGCCTCCAGGTGACAAAACAAACACAAAATAAAAACAACAAAACCCATAAGTTACTTCCTATCTGTTCTTCAATGCTTCCATCTAAAGGGGTAGACCAGCACTCCCACTCTTGTGCAGGGACTCTGTGAAGGAAACCTGGTGTTTCTAGAACACTGTGGCATCCTTGGATGGAAGGTGGCATTGCTTCTGATAGTCATAGTGAATAACAGGTATGTAAACTGAGTGGCTCCCAGAATGCTCTTCAGAGCTGTGTTTTGACAGGTAGCTCCTTTCTAATCGCTGTCTAGTTGTTTCTTCTGTGTGGAAACAGACCTTCCCTTCTGGATGGAGGAAGGAGTTTCATCAGACGCAGGAAGTGAATGAATGTTAGAAGGCTCAGAAAGCTCCTGAAATGTACAGGATTCACTTTCTTAAGTTCTCTAACAGTAACAGTTTCTGGAGAGAAGGAACTTCCCAAGTGGCTGCGCTACCTGAAAGTTTTACAGATAACTTAAGAGATGTAGCTTTGGAAAGTCAGCACCCATGCAGGGTGGACCTCTTGGTGATATAACTGCCTCTGGGTCATCCATGGTCCTGTGACTAATCCCATATTCATACCATAAGCTCAATGGCCCACTAAACAAGACTCCAGTGGGAATATTTTCTTTACCCTGTCCTCAGCACTCTATTTGTGGTCAATAGACATTTGCTCACCTTTACCCAGGAAAAGTCTACACAGCACTACTACTGGACAGAATCAAAGTCAAACTAGTCTTGGAAACAGCTAGTCTTCATCTTCCCACAAGTGTCAGAATGAGAGAGATGTGAAGACAGTGAAGTCAGAGGGCTCCGACTATGTGCACAGCTCTTTATAGGAAAGCTACAACTTGCTTCTGGGTAATCATTTTGGAAGTTTACTGTTTTTGCTTAAAATCTTTCAGTTGGAAGTGAGCACAGTGCTTAATGTTATTCAACTAGAGCTCATTAGTTCATTAGAGGGTGGGGATTTACATTCTACAGAGACCTATTAAGGGAAGTAATTTTTATTAAAATCCTAATTATTATTTTAAGGCATATAAATTAATATTCTTATTTGCGAAGTGCTCCCTCTTGCTGCTTGGAATGCTGCATTGACAATTAAAATATAATAAAGATGATTAATAATGAATAAACATAAAATTAAAATATCGTAAAATACGTAATTAAAAAACAGTAAAATCAGAGCTGAGCAGAATCCTTGAAAAAGGCTAATTGTGGCTGTAAGAGAAGACTGTCTGGAGGATAATGTTGCTAGGCACTACTTAGCCATGGAGACATTTTAAAATGCCCAGTGCATTCCATCAGAAAGAAAGGTACAGATAGGATAGATGTTCAGTGCCCTAAATGTGAGACAAATAGAGTCCTTGGTCACCTTTACCCTTCAGCTACTACAGTTTCCTTAACAGCCAGACCTCAACCTTGGCAGAAAGTGGCTGGATGAACTGTCACTCACATAACCTTGCCATTAATAAATTTTAGTATTATTTAATTAAATTGAATACTGTTTTATAAATATTGATATGCACACATTAGTAAAATCAATTCATTAAATATTGCTCTAGGAAATCCCAAAAGTTCTCATTTGCTTCTTGATTCTCTGATATGGTGGCCTGTAAGGGATGTTGAACAAGATTTAAAGCCCTGGGTCTGGGCTGAGGGTAGTAAAACCCATGAAGATAGTTTTGAGGCCTTTGGGTCGTTAAACTGGGAGAAGGTGTGGACCACCACAATTCCCATTTGAGCATATTTTATTATTTTCTATTCCCAGAAATAGTCAGCTAATTTTCATTTCCTCGTGGCTTCTTTTCCCCTCAAAGATGAGTTTCCATTTCTTTGAACTGTAGGCCATCTTGCCATGAATGTAGAGAGTCTAGCATGTAGGGGAGATTGAGGTTCCCTCTCTTATCCTAGCCAATCAACAACTCAGTTTCTCATAGACAAAGATAGATATCCAATCTCAAAGGGAAACACAGTTACACTTAGACCAGCAGAAAGCAGGAAGGAGAAGGTTTATCGGTTGGAACATCTTAAATCCACATAAAAACCAAAATCCACACAAAGACCAAAACAGTGGTCTCTGTGGGTCTGAGGGATTCCATCTCTACCTGAAAAGTCTGCAGCATTTGCCGATAAACTCATGCACTTGGCATAGTAGATATATTCTTCCCTTTTAATTCTTTGATGGAGAAGAAAAGCCTCTCAGCTAGCCAGAATCAGTTTTAATTTCAGGGCCTCAGTTCCCTCATTTGTGAAATGTGGAGGCCTGAGTGCATTGGTGTGAGGAACAAAGGGAAAAAATGTGAAAACAATTTAGAAGTATAAATTCTTAGGAATGGTGCGAAGATTTACTTTCTGCATCTGGTATTCCAGACCTGCAAGTCTGGGTGAATTTTCTGGTGAACAGGTTGATATCATTTCTATTCCCCATGTTTGGTTTGTGTACCTTGAGCTGTTTCTTCCACCTTTGGTGTTATGTAACCTGGGTATTTGCTTTTCCTGTTCTGGAGGCTGGAAGTGCACGGTCAAGGCATTGGAAGATAGGGTGTGTGGGGAACTCCTACCTAGTTTCTGTGTTTTTACTGTGGTGTTACACAGAAGGAAGAGGTTGAGGGAGCTCTGTGGGCCTCCTTATTAGTCCACCAATCACTTTGATAAAGGCATCATCTCGGGATCTGGTTCCCTCCCAGATACCCCACTTCCTAACCTTGGAGTTCAGGATTGCAAAACACAGATCTGGAGCAATATAATACTGAGTCTATTGCACTCAAGCTTCCACGGGCTTCTTTTTTGTTGACATCACTAGACTGGTTTTCAATGTCAACATTGATCAAGGCTAGTAGCAATAAGATCTGGGAATTGGCAGGGCCTGACCCATGCCTCTTACCTGCATCTGGCTAGTTTCTCACTTGGAACTCTCGATTGGAACTATGGTTTACATCCTGTGATGCATACAGGCCTCCTATCCCTCTACTCAGCAGCATTATTCCACTGCATTCATGCCTCTGAATGCAGATGGCCTCTTGTTTCCTTCTAGGCACAGTCAGTTTTTAGTGTTCATTCCCCAGAAGAGTGTTATACAGGTATTGCATCCTGTGATTACCTCTGTGTCTATTTATGCACTCAGACTATTCCTGACTTCCCGATAGTGCTTCCTGGACGTTGGGAATGTGCTGGGGACTGGTTTAATCTGGCTTCTTCACACCCCTGAGAAGATGCTAATCTTTTGAATCCAAATCCACCTGGGTACATCTTATTGATGCACATAAGAGTCTAGTGAATAAATATGTAAGCAAGGAAATGGAGGAAGAAGTATGTGAAAAGGAACTGGTTATGATGATAGAAGTTTATTTAACATATAGCTTTCTAAGGTATTCAGTGTTTGCTTGGATCTTTTCTTTGGAAACCTTGTAACTTGGAATTGATTGCTGATGCTGTTTTTAAGTTAAGGTTTCACTGTGTAGTCTGAGCATGACCGGAACTCAAGAATCTCTTGTAACTACTTCCAGAGCACTGGTATTAAGCCTCTTTAGTCGGTGTGTAACTTTCAATGTTCTTTTAAGATAACTAGACAAATATTCACTAATCGCTTGACTTTCCACATACTCTTGATCCTTAGCCAGTTAGGGGCACATCAGTCGGTAGAATCCCAGGTTCCTTATCTGCAAAAATGAATAAAGAATTCCTCCTAAAATCTTCACATGCCACGGAGCTAATTACGGTTGCTGATTCGTCACTGATGTTCTTCCTCTAGAGAACTGATCACTGCCCATGTGACAGATTCTTCTTCTTCCTCGACCCATCCTCTCTTCCCTGTGTAGCCACATGCCTCAATAGACACTTAGCATAGCTGTTATGTGGTTAGCATGGCAAGCCAATATTTTGCTTGCGAGTAATGTGTTAGGAACAGACACAGGATTTGACTTTGGTCAGTGATGGGGGGAGGGAAGATTCTGGCACTCTTTGGATCGTTTTCTTGCTGCTGAAGTAGAGCTGCAGACTCTGGCTATAAACAATATGTTTGCTCAGGTTCAGAGAGAATATTATAGTCAGGGGATTACAAGCCTCATTAATAGTAATAAAGAGCACGCTTTCTTCCAAAGTAGATGAACAACATGCACATAAATTAAATAGAGAGAGAGCCACAGGGAGTGATCATCTCTCCGGGCATTATTGTCAAGTTGTGACTACGGATTCATTCACCGTGCTACCCCTTAGAAGTCATCCATTCTGTCTGAGCGATCTACAGGGCCAAAGGAGGAACAATGAATTGGAGTAGTAAAGTTCTAAGCCTCTGAATTACCCGATTTAGATGTCTGCCTATCCTGGACAGTGAGTTATTACAGAAAACACATTGTCTTCTTATGGAAGCCAGCTTGAGTTGACATGCCTATGGGCTGTAGTTGTCAGCTCCCCACCTGAGGCTTCTATTGCCCAATGCTATTACTTCCCCCCAACAAACAATTTACTCTCTCCATCTTTTTCCTATTCATTCTAGAAAGGAGTCCATTTTCTTTTTAGCATCATCAGCTTTTCTGCAAACCTCCATCATACTTTGTTTAGCTTGCTTCTCTAGGGAAGCTGTTAGTCCTTTAAGGAACCCATTCTTCATTGATTGTTCAAACTGCAGAAATTGTGAAAAGAAGCAAGAAGTAGTCCCTACCCTGGACCATGGCTATGTATAGCTGAAACAATTCTTATATCTTATCAGGATGTTGCTTACATTTGTGATCTTCATTTACTTTTAATTTATAAATATATTAAAAAAATGCTTGCAGATAGTTACTAGGTAAGAGTCTATGGCAGAAGAATGAGGAATGGAAGGATTATTTCTTATCATTTAGAGATTATTTTTTCTGTCCAATACAAGGAGAGGGTAGGTTTTGAGAATGGTTGAGAAGGAACACATCCATAGTCCTTAAAGTCAGAAAGAAAAACATAACATAGGAAATTCTGAACATTTTCTCTTCCCAGATCTCCCAGGGAATAGAGTCTCCTCAGAAAAGGTCTACCTTGCTAGCATATTGTCTTAATTAGGATGTTTTATTGAAGAGAATATGACCATGGCAACTCTTACAAATAAAACACTTAATTGAGGTGATTGCTTACAGTTTCAGAGGTTCAGATCTTTATCATCACGATGGGGAGCATGACAGTGTGCAGGCAGATGTGGTGCTGGCTACATCTTGACCAGAAGTCACCTAGAATCAACTGACAGTCACACTGAGTGAACCTTGAGAAAAAGACCTCAAAACCCACCCCCACAGCGACACATTTCCTCCAACAAGGCCACACCTCCTACGAAAGCCACTTCTTTGGGGACCATTTTCTTTCCAACCACATTCTACTCCCTGGACCCCAAAGATTATAGCCATATCACAATGCAAAATGCATTCAGTCCAACTTCAAAAGTACCTATTGTTTATAACAGTCCCAAACATGGTTCAAATCAAAAGTCTCTTTTGAGACTCATGGCAATCTCTTAACTGTAATCACTTATAAAAATCAAAATCAAAAAGTAGATCACATACTTCCAATGTATAAAGGCACAGGATATACATTATTGTTCCAAAATGCAGGGAAGGGAACATAGTGAAGAAATACTAGACCACAGACAGACAGAAAACAAGCTGGGCAAACTCAAAGCTCTATATCAAAAATGATCTTCAGCTCTCCAGTTCTTTTAACTGCAGCACACTTCTTTCTCTTGGGTTGGTTCCACTCCCAGTTAGCAGCTCTCCTCGGAAGGTATGACTCTGACATCTCTAACATCTTGGGTTCTCTAAGGCAATCCAGGCTTCAACTTGACACTTTATGCAGTGGCCTCTCTACTAGGCCTCGGGACATCCCTGTCACACACCTGGTCTTAGTGTCTTTATTTCATAACTCCTTTCTTTTATTCTTCACTCTAGAGCCAGAACCACATGGCCAAAACTGCCAAATTTTGCTGCTTCCTGGGACTGGACCATGGTCCCCTCATTCAATTACTTCTTTACAAGCTTCCAGGCTTTCACTTCTTAAGCTTGACTGTCCTGAAATTTGCTCTTTAGACCATGTTAGCCTCACATTTAGAGGTCTGCCAGCCTCTGTCTTGCCAGTGCTGGGATTAAAAGTGTGCCCCACCACACCCAGCTCTAAGCTTTTCTTCATGTCCTTTTCACAAGTTGGAAATTTAGCTGGGTGAAATTTTGCCCTGAGGTCACCACTCTCTTTATTCCATTTCTTAATCCCTTTATCTCCTTGAACAGAGGTTTTAGCTCCATTCCACTTCTTGGTACTCCTTTCTTCTCAAAACTTTGCATTTTATAATTTACCCAGCTCAGCTTGCTGCTTTTCATTATTAATCTTCGTTAGAGTTACCACTGATATCTACATGACAGTCTATACTAGGCTGTTTTGAGATTTATTCTGCCAATGGAACTAATCCAAAAGAGTCTTCTCAAGCAGAGTCTTTGGGCAAAAGGCAGTCACTCTTTTTTACCAAAACATTACAGGAACTATTTCTAGGCAACATACAAAAATTCTACTCTGAAACCTCTTGAGTCAGTTCCTGACATTTCAAGTCATTATCAGCTCCATTGTCTTTCATGTTCCTACTAGTGTGCCCCATTAAGCAATGCTTAAAGCATTCCAGTGCTTTCTTAACCCAAAATGCCAAAGTCCAAATTGCTCCAAACAAAAACATGATCAGGCCTATCACAGAAGTACCCCAGTCCTTGGTATCAACTTCTTAGTACCAGGATTTTTTATTTAGTAATGTTTTTTTATGGCTGTGAGGAGATACCATGACTATAGTAACTCTTATCAAGAAAACATTTAACTGAGGCTAGCATATGTTTTCAGGGGTTCAGTTCATTATGATCATAACAGGAGCATGGAAGTGTGCAGCTAGACATGGCACTGGGACTGAGAGTGCTGCATCTTGACCAGAAGGCAATAGGAAATCTCCTGACTGCCACATTGAGTGACGCTTGAGAAAAAGACCTCAAAGCCCACCCCAACAGTGACATACTTCCTTCAACAAGGCCACACCTCCTAATATTGCCACTTCCTTTGGGGACATTTTCTTTCAAGTCACCATACATACACTCTACTAGAGAACTGCAGGGACTGGTGACCTCCTGGTGGCGGAGTGTGTTGATGCATGTGATGATCTGGACACTAGGTATAAAAATATTAGTGGAAGTGTGTGGGACTTGGATGGAGTCCTCTTGGACTTCTGAAGGGCTCATGTTGTAGATCAGGACATGGATTCACTTTGAGTACTATATCTTGAGGATGTGAAGACTTATATAGTGGGCTGTCCTCTGAAATGTGATCATTAAGTTTACTAACTCATAATCAATCAAGAGGCAACAAATACCCAGAAACATTTAGCTTAGCAAGCACAAGGAAATGATTAAGTTGAAAATATATTTAGACACACTCTATTATTCATAAAAGATGAGGAATTCTGGAGTTTTGTAAACCCAGAAGATATTTTAAAAACTAAAGTACAGGAATTTTTTGCAACGGAGATTAAAACACATCGAGATTCCCAAAGGATTTTTAACTCAGGACTCTACAGCTCAGAGATCCACTCTTTCTGGTCATTTTACTGATGCTTAGGTTTCTCATTGGGTTCTTGGGAGGAACAGTCACAAGCAGCTCTTTAGTTGTGTGCCCATGGATCCTGATCCTGTTGCTTAGTTCTTTGTCTCTGAAAATTTTCTAGTTTCTAGCCTTAGAGGTGAGACTTTTGAGAGTCAGCCTGAGTAATCTCTCTGTCTCTCTGTCTCTCTTTCTCTGTCTCTCTCTCCTCTCTCTCTGAGTTTTGCACAGCAAATTCTGAATATGTATTTATTGACAATAAACCCTTACAGTATATTCTCCAAACTAGAGACACTGAAGAAAGAATAAGAACAATACTTTTTCTTTTTTCTCCATACTTTTTATTGATTTTATTGAGATACACATTTTTCTCTGCTCCCCTCCCTTCCCTCCCCCCCTGCTTCAACCCTCTCCCATGATACCCATGCTCCCAATTTGCTCAGGAGATCTTGTCTTTTTCTCCTTCCCATGTAGATTAGATCCATGTATGTCTCTCTTAGGGTCCTCATTGTGGTCTAGATTCTCTGGGACTGTGATTTGTAGGCTAGTTTTCTTTGCTTTATGTTTTAAAACCACTAATGAGTCAGTAGATATGATTATTGTCTTTCTGGGTCTAGGTTACCTCACTCAATATGATGTTTTCTAGCTCGACCGAAGAAGGGATAAGGAAAATGTGGTACATTTACATAATGGAGTACTATACAGCAGAAAAAGAATAATGGCATCTTGAAATTTGCAGGCAAATGGATGGAGCTAGAGAACACTATTAATAAAGAGTAGAGTGGATCTTACACAGACCCTATCCATCATCCCTAGGTATTTGGAAGTAGGGGATTATATATATATAATGAGGAGGAGACAGAGCCATCTTCCTAGGCCATTGTTCCAAATAAGAATTGTTCCTATTTACTACTACAGCTGTCTTCAAGCATCCCTATATCCTACCTCCCTCAGTCCCTGAAGTCTTTACAAACTCATCAAAATATATGATTCACTTGCTTTGTTGTAAATAACAAGTGATAGACAGATTATTGTCTCATAGGAAGTCCCTGCAATTTGTCACTTTATTAAAATTTAGATAAATAAGTGAATCATATAATTAATTCTAATCTTTCACATTTTCATTTTCTTCATGTTTAATTCTACCGTTTTAAAGGCAGACTCAGAAGCATTTTTTTGAAAATTAGTGGGATAATTGTGCTGCTCATGCTACTCTTAAGAGATTGGTTTATTTATTTATTTTTGCAGAAATACTATGACCCTATCTTAGACACTAAATGGCTTAGAAGTGAGACCTTCAAAATCTGATTGAAGGGATTGCATTTAAAATTGTTTTTATCTTGGCTTATATTCTGTCTGATGTGTCCTATCTCCCTAGCACAGAGCTTTACTCTTAGAGAATATTAAGAAGGATTTTTAGTTAATTAGCTAATACTATGGATAGCTTCATTTTTATATTTCCAACTTATTGTTTCTGGCATTGAAGGGTATCATAAGGAACATTCAGTTTTACCATGAATAATCAAAGTATGGAAATGACCTGGAAAGTACCTCAGTAATTGCTTCTTTGCATACAGAACTTTTCTCTACTATAGAGGGGGAGGTGATTTCAGGGCACTTCAAGGCCCCTAAGTTGAAGGAAAGGATCATGATTCCCCAGCTGGAAAGTCATAATCTGCTTGATCCAAAAATTTTAAGTGCCTTTTATACTCATAAACTCTCCTATTTATAAAAGTTCTACCATTCCCTGGTGGTGAGAGATTCATATAGACATTGCATATAGTAATTATAATAAAAATAGAACTCCAAATTTGCATAGCAGATTATAATTTACAAAGTATTTTTGCATACTCATTATCTCATGTAACTCTCTCTACAACCATTGAAGAAAGTGTTTCTGGCAGAGACTGTTGCAAGTTCACCAAGCTCTATTTTCTTTCCTTGCTGAGTAAACACAGCTCTTTTCCAGGCTTCACTGGACTGCAGAGTGTCTATGGAAGGGGCAGAAGTAATACATGTTATTTTTCAGCTTGCTGTAGTCACAGGAGCCGCGGGCTGGCCTGCTTTTCATCCCACCCGGCTCCCGCATGGCTAGCTTTACACC
>LOJH01053361.1:0-12199 GCA_001685095.1 Ellobius talpinus
TTTATTAACCAATGAAAGTAACATATAGACAGATGACCCTCCTCCATCACAGAAACACAGAAGAAAGGAAAAGCATTAAAATATGCTTAGTGTCTTTTGATCTCCACATTATGGTTATCTACAGCATCAAGCATCACAAAGCATTGCTTTATGCTCGCAATAGATCTACTTGTCACTGTTTAAAACTGTTTTAGTTTCATCACGAATATTTCATTTATTCCCAGAAAGATTTGCTTTCCTAGAGGTAATATTGCAGGGCAACTTTTCCAGTTCTTTTTCTTCACAAACCAAAATTCTGTTAACCAAAACTATGAATAGGTAGAAGGAAAAATTCCATAATTCCCTCATTGTGGTAGGTAAGGATATAATAGAAGATCACTAAAATCAAGTAAACTGGGGATTATAAATAGTAGAATAATAAATATTTATGTGTATGCTATCTATATGATTGTTATTATTTTTCTACTTTTTATTTTTTTGTCCTTAGATATAGTCATATTTTGTCAGTATATCAGGCACCTAAATAGTTTTTTAAAAACAGCTTTGGAAGTTGACTTGGGTGTATAAATTATTTTCTTAATGGCTCTGCTTGTATCAACAGGAACTCTAGCTATTATGCACTAGCAAGGAATTGGCGAGAAATAAAATAGATATATAGCTGCAGTTAAACAGTAAACAGTTTAGCTCAGTGTCACAATGTGCAGGGTGAAAGAGACTTTAGAGATGATCTAATTCTGTATTCTAGTTCAACACAAGAGTAGAATACAAAGTCACAGTGCTCTGGGAAGACAACCATCTACTTAGATGATTATCATTCTTATTGTTATTATTTCTATGTTGAGAAAGCCACTGCTGCAGCTAGGTCCTGAAACAGAGCTCTTCCTCTCCAGAACAGGACCCAGACATACTCTAATCCACAATTAATAAATATAATAAGCATGAACCTCATCCACAGTTATTAAATACAATAAACATGGGCCAGTGATGATCCCTTCTCCTGGTCACAGGTGCTCCTGCCTGCACAGGGCTCTCACCGGCTGTGCTATTGATTCCCCTCATCTTAGATCAGAACTCAGACTATTTGCTCATTCCTGTGGAGAGAAGATGCTGACAGTTGAGACGATGCCAACAGCTCCCTGTCAGCCTGGAGATGAAGGGGATGCCCGCAGCAGGGCTAGGACTTTGGCAGCTGCTCATCACTCTGCAGTCCAGGGCTTGTGTCCCACACTACCTGTCCTTCAAAGAAGTCGGTTTCCTGTGTGGAAGGAAGATCTGTAAATCTCAAAGAATACAAAGGTGAGCAAGAACCATCCACGTGAAAAATGAGCTTGATTCTTCAATCTGGGCTGGAGCCTGCAGCGAGCTCTTCTTTATTCCACCCATTCCCCTGTGCGCATCCAAATTGCTCGAGTTTCAGCTACAGACTCTTATGCCAGGCAGAATCGTCACACATCTGTTGTAGTACCATGCACGATATGTCTTGCAGCGATGGCGCTGGTGTGTAATAGCAGAAAGGATGCCAGACCTGAATCTAAATGACGTTGGTTAGAGCCCTGGGCCTGAAGTGGATTATCTCTGTGACCTTGGGCTAATGCTTTCTGTCTAGACCTTAGTTTTGTTTTGTTTTCTAATTCCCAAATCAGATAATCACTTAAATTCCCTTTAGCCCTGATTTTGTGATTTCTAAACAAGTGATTATAATAACAGCTGTAATTTATTGCACATACACTTTGAATCAGACATTAGACTAAGTCTTTCTACATGGATAAAAGTATTCACTTCACAAAACAGGTCTTCCCTGAGCTAAGACCTCCTATGGATTGACTCACACAGAAGGAAAATATTGTGCATCACTTCTCGGTTTCAGTGTATTCGAGTGGAACTGGTACCCAAACAATTTAGTCTGACGGGACAGGCAGAGCAGCCGTATGAAAGGCATAGCACAGGACAGGTCCTCAAAGGACCCACCCAGGTTTTCCGGAGAATTCCTTGTGTTAGAGAGTTTCATAATATTTGAGGTTCTAGCTGAATAGCTACTACTTTTTCCCCCTTGGAACTTCAGATACACTTTTATTATTGCCTTACATTTTTATACAAAATCAAATGACCCCCCGAAATGTCTCACTTAGAATTATGTTTGACAGAGAAAGTGGCAATTAAAATTAATCACATTGTTAGATATACTTGCATATTTATAATATGCTTGGTGAGGATGATCCTGTTGGTTTAAAATTATCAGAAGCAGAAAATGGGACACTAGAATAAATATTTTAAAATAATTCTGTAATTTTTAGCATTTGTCAAAGGAAGATTGCTTTAATAAAATTTCAACACATTATGTTTGTACTTTCTACTAAGGATAAAAAGAGGCTAGACTTATTGAAAATGAAAGAGTAAGACCTAGCTATAAATCCCAGAGCAGCCCCAATTTATTTTATTTTCCTTATTCACTTAGATCTCTGTATATATTGTGTATACACGAATACCATGTGTGCACATCCTGTGTATAGCCAGCATAAGGTGTTAGGTATCTTCCTCTGTCCACCTTATTTTTTGAGACAGTGTTTCCCAGTGAACCAGAATCTCACCATCTGGCTGACTAGTAAATGTCAGGGAGCTGCCTATCTCCGTCCCCCAATGCTGGGATTACAGGAACTCACAGCCAATCCAGTTCCATATATGGTACCAGGGGTTCAAACTCAGGTCCTTACACCTGCAGAACAAGTGACAGAGTCATACATTCCACCCCAGTTTCTTAATTAATTTATTGCTACTCAGTCATAAAAAAATGACTTAGGACACCCATTTCTCAAGCATGAAGGTAACTTGGTCGAGATTCACAGAGTACCCACTGCAATACGAATAGGCTTCTCATAAGGTATGTGTGCGTGTTTCTTCTCCACACATTGATCTCAAAGGTTATCATGGTTTTATCACTTCTAAGTGTACAAAATCCATTGATGCCCCTTGCTAAGAAAAGAAGGCCTGAGTGTTTTAGCCTGGCATCTAACCCCTAGTACAATATAGCCGAGGGCTCACTCTTCTTGTCTCGCTGTCCTCATGGGATAATCTGGCTTTTCCTGTCTCTCCTGTCTCACCAAAGCTGATGGCTGATTCAGCCAGAATCTTGGGTCTTTACATAGTGTTTTCCGTCTGCCAGAAATTCTTTCTCCTGCCAAGACTCTAGGTCTCCTTTGTTGTTCTAGCCATTACTACCTGTCACTGCCAGTAAGGGCCTTTGCAGACATGACTGTCTCCAGACAGTTCTTCCTCACTCTGTGACTTAAAGCAAGGAGTGTGGGGTCATTGCAGTCCAGCTGTCACAAGCCCCATTAGACGCTAGCAGCCAGAACTGTCAAGTCCTAGATTGTCTTTTGACCCCTAGTGGAAAAGAGGCAAATTGAAGCTTTCTGTCAAAAAACAAACTCAAAAATGTTTTTTTTTTATCCAAGTCTCTAGATTCTAGAGTCTAGAAGCTGTGCTAAAGATATTTTTAATACTTTAGCTATGTTTCATTTGTAATAGATGAACTGATAGGGTAGAAACGGGAAAGTGATATTTTTGAGTATTTATCTTGAAAAACCCTTCACAAGTATTTGAAGAAAACAATGCAAACCTGTCATGACTTCATGTGGCTAAAGCAACCCGATTTACATGAAAATAGAAAATCTCGCATAAGCCATAAGTTTATGGTGCATTAAGAATAATATACCTGGGAGCTGGAAAGATGGCCTCAGAGGTTAAGACCACCGGATAATCTTGTAAAGGACCCAGGTTCAAACCCCAGCATACCTATGGCAGTTCACACTTACCTGTCCATAACTCCAGTTCCAGAGGATCTGATGCTTTATTCTGGCCTCTGTGGACACAAGGCAAGGTGAATTATTTCCTGCCAGGACAGCTGCTTTAAGAGGTCATCTGGGACCACGCACACACTCTCGATTCATGCCTTACTATGTGATCTCCCTGTCTCCTGCCTGCATCCCCAACATAGTGGTAGCTGCCATGTAGTTATGTGTGCTATGGTGTCACCAGAGGCTCTCACTGCAGCTAAGTAGGCACCAGTTGAATGTCCTTGGAGTCCTAAAACCACAAGATGAATAACTCTTTTCTGTGTAAAGTATCCCAAAACAGACTCTGATCAATGGCAGAAGTATATCATGTTAACAGAAAAGGATTTATGTGAAAAGCTGGAGCTTCATCCATGTAGATTTTCACAGTCAGAAAGATCAAAGGTAAGAATGTCATTTAAGTGCTTCTGAGGAGATTCCCTGTGTTGTCTCACTTGTATTGTGCCATATGTTCAAAGTCCGTTTCCCACCTGTACATAGTGTTTCCTAGTGTAGGGTAAATGACACCACTCCTCTATAGTTGTGATATTTTTCCTACACAATCTCAACCGTGACAAAAGACTAACCCAGTCTGAGTTCTGCCTATGTTGCAAATGTCGGACCCTTATAACACGGCCAACCACTATTTCATGATCCGGGACTTGCCATCACCAAGCTAAATATTGTCAAATATTGTTCTTCAATGCTTTTATGGTATATCATTAATTTTTTAATTAAAACAATCCAGTTTGTAGATACCTTCAGATTTCCATGTAAACAAGCTTCAGGAAGGTTTTGTGTTTTCCTGGTAGCAGTGTTTCTATGGTCATCACGATATCAGTAATTAAAACAGGGTGTGTTTTGGTGCTCCTCTTTGTAAATTACTCGGAGAACCATGATGAGGAAGCAGATTAGATATGGAGGAGCCAGGAATGGAGGGTTCTGGAGGTTCAAAAGATGAGGCCCACCAGAAAAATTCAAAAGAACCTGAATAGAGTGGAAGCCAGGACACACTCTGGCAGCTTGGGTCTCACAGGATCCTGATGACTCAGCAATGTGTCACCTCTCCATCTCTTCATCCCTGAAATGATTTCCCGACCATCTTTTGACTCATCTTTGGAAACCAAGAGAAAAGGAATGAGATGGCCTTTTGCTTCCACTCTGCCGTGAAACTCAGAATTCTTTTTGATGCCTCACATCCCCACTCATTTTTCACACATGATGCTCTACTTATTTATCCTTTTACATCCATTTGTAATCAGTAAAATTAACCTATTAAAATAAAGAAAAAGAGGACTGTCCATCATGTGTGGAATCCCCATATTTGGAAGATACAGACAAGAGGATCAGGAGCTTAAGGTCAGCCTTGGCCACATAGGAAGTGTGACTCTATCTCAAACAAACAAACTGATTAACTTATTAACCAAAGAGAAAATGAGCTCTGTCTGATGGTTTAAGCAAATAAATTTAATCCTTATAATTAATAAATACACATTGCATAGGCAATCCTGTCTTGTGTTCTCTCCTAAATTATTAAAGTATCCAAACATTTTTGTTTAATTAGTTTAAATTCAACAACAACATCATATAACCATGGTGCTATTTTGGAAAATCTGATCTTAAAAGTGCTCTTTCTGTGACACAAGTGTATTTTAAAAATCAGTCACTCTGTGGGCTACAATTAAAATCTGGACAGAATGGATGTTTAATTTGTCTAATGTGTCTGCCCATTGGTACCCTCCTGGCAGACAGTGATTTTGTCTCCAGAGTTGCTGACCGAGTTGTGGCGGGATGTGCTGAAGTGGAAATGTTCTCTCAGCCACGCTCCTCTTTCTCTGTTTCAGCAACACTGGAGTATGAGCTAAGCCACAGTATCCTTACAGAACCTTCTCCGCACCCCTCTCATCTCACCAGGGTTAGTTACGGCACAGAGATGGCTTATCACACAAATCCTCTCAAGTAAATGTATCCAAACTTTAGTGTCTTAATCTTCTGAGACACAGTGAGATGCCTTCTGTCTCTGCTCATTGGCACATACCAAATCTCCTGAAGAACCTTGATTTTCTCTACAGAACTCTCTGCCTCATGTGTCAATGGTACCATTTATTTCCCACATAGCTAGACACATGAGCACATAAATATAAGCATATGTATTATTTCTTATTATATATATACACACATGTATGTATGTGTACATATATATATATCTCCATTGACAATATTCTAAATGGTCTCATGCATGATTAGAATCCACTGATCTAAGCAGGCAATATGACACCCAGGGAAGAAGAAGGCAGTATCAGGATGCTTAGATCTGAAGGATAAAGTTATGAAGTTAAAAGATAAGGGAAAAGGCCTGTATCAGTGTGGAGCTCCAACTAGGAAGCAAGAATGTTAAAAAAAAAATGAAGTGAGAACTCTAAGAAATGGATCAATTTTTTTGAAGCTTTACTCTTTACAGCTTGACTCTTTGTCACTGTGAACATATTCAAAACTATTAAATCTGCATATTTGAGGTCTTTCAGTAAGTCATGATAGAATGCTTTGCATGGGTTAAAAAGAACAGGCCATACTCACAAACTCAGGGCAGGCATGACTTTCCCATGTACACATGTAAGAAATTATGAAAACCTTGAATCTAACTAATTTAATCTTATTTCTCTGGATGTTCTTGCAGTTTGGCTCTTTCCTCTCATGACTCTGTCGGTTTGGCTCGGTCCCTGTACATGTATCTCTGATAGACAGATGGAAAGACTGCAGAGGAGCTGGGCTCATTTTATGCTTCCCTGTCTGCATCTTTGCAGCTCAGGACAAGTTGGGGCTTCGTGATTAATGTGCAATAGAGATGTCAACTCTGCAAGTTTGACACTGGCTGGCAGGATAACTTGCCTGTGCAGGTGACAATCTCCATTTGCTCTAGTTCGTGTATCTCCATCCTCCCTGGGAAAAGAGATACCTCTGAGTAACTGGGGTTTATTTATTCCCCAGACTGATGGTTTGGAGAACAAAAAGTCCAGCTCTAGCTTATAAGAGTTCTTGCGATATTTCTCACAACTAAAGACATTTAATGAGGACTTGCCAAACGACCACAGAAGCAAATGATCCTTCTTTCCCAGATACTCCAATAGATTGATTTCCAAGTAGGAGAAATAATTTATCCCTGATATTCAAAGTTAGGGAATACTTGGTTTTTAAACCTGTGTCTGACATTTAAAATGTTGGCAACTTTATGTGAGGTTAATAGTTATCTGAACCTCACTTGTATGTCTATTATGGGAGTGTGTTAATACCTGTATGATGTATTGTCAAGATGTTTAAATCAGATAATCAGCAGTAGTCTGTGTGGTACACAGTGGTTTCTGGTTCTTAAAGAGTGGTGGTAATCTCATCTTTTAAATTCTCTTTTTACATTGAATTGACAATATAAGCATGTCCAAATGATGGGTCAGTAATTCATCTATATATATATATATATATAGAGAGAGAGAGAGAGAGAGAGAGATGATGATAATCTGTCTCATTCCATAATAAGACACAAGTTGTATTTTATGTCAACACAACTCCAATTGTCTTTTCAGACTAGATCCAAAAAGGATGTTTCCCATACCTTCCTAAAGACAGTCCTTATGATGATGCTTAACATCAAATAAAATTTTAGGAAACTTGTTTATAACTTAACCTATTATTCTCACCAATGCATCACATGTAAAAGCATATCCATGCAAATACACACAAATGTGCATAATGTGTAGCAACATTGCAATTCCGAGCTGTGGTTTGAGGCATTGCCACTGTTTCCTCCTGTAGAATCTGACAACTGCAAGCTAGGACCCAGTTTACAGACATAGTCCAGTTTGTTCGAAAATACCTGTCACATGCTATTAACAACCACAAAAATAAAGCAGCTCATTTCAGCTTTGTCACCTTATCCTCTAGAAGACCAGGCGATTTCCCAAAAAGCATGGCACCATCCCCAATTTATGTTCTAGTCAGCTTGAAAGAGCTTTTACTTCCAAATAAGACTGAAAATTAGAATCTGGTTAAAGAGGGGAACAGAAAAGCTTGAGGAACCATGTACGTCTTGATTTATCAACAATATTCAGGGAAAAAAAGAGGAAACACCTCTTCATCAGTGGTAACCTAAATGATATTTAGTATGTGGACTTCTTACCCACAAGTGTGTTCATTGCTTCTATATCTACTCTGCTCTGATTTATTATTTCTGGACTCAAAACTTTTATCAGCTAGATAATTATTCCTACCTTGAAGCTGCCACTCCCTCCCACAAAAAGACAAATAACAACAGCAATAATAAAAAACTTCAGCAATAATAACAAACTTGCAATTAAGAATCTTCTACCCAGAGAAGTAGCTCTTTAGAACACACACACACACACACACACACACACACACACACACGTAAACACTCCTAAAAACAAAGCTGGGAAATTATTGCTGTGGACTTACCTCACAGGAGATTCTGAGATGCTTTAAGTTATAAAGAAAGGATGCTGATACAAATGCACAAATATATGAAAAGAGAAACTGCACCGTACAGGTAAGAATGCTGTCAAATTCACAGTACTCTAATCAATAACAGTTGCAGTTTAAATCTTTTTTAGCAATAGTATAAGAGTTAAGAAGGCTTAAGTATTAAAAATAACTGTAGCTGTAATAAGCAGTTCATCATATACAATCAAAAAGGCAAATTATGGTATCAGTAACATAAAATGTAGGGAAAAGCAGCTAAATCATTGTTTTTAAAATATGAAATAGACCATTATTAACTAGTTGATAGTATATGTAAGATGCATAGTTACCACAGAGAAAAAAAACCTATAGTCAATACAAAAAAGAAGAAAAGAAACAAATCATACCAGGTAAAGGGTCATCATATTGCAAAGACAAAGGAGGAAGAAAAAAAACAGAGAAACCACACATTTAAAATAGCAAATGACAATATGAAATCCTGAACTATCACTGTACACTGATCACTAAACATAGATCACTAAATAAATCCTCAAATAATCAGAAGTATCTTTACCGAATAGCTTTTTATAAATATTGATTTGTATATTACACACAAGAGACTTGTGTGGTCTTGAAGAACAAATGAATGCTGAAGTTAAAGTGAAGAAAATACCTATCACATGCTATTAACAACCAGAAGAGAGCAAGAGTAACTAACTGTATTTATAGCAGAATGAAATCGGCTTTTATTCAAAGACTACTTTCAAGAGACAAAAGTATTGATTACATAATTGGAATGGGACTGATTCATCAAGAGGACTTGATTATTATAATACATAAGCATCTAATAGCAGAACACCTAAATAAATATACATATATATACATGTACATGCATATTCAATATTAACAGAACTGAAAGGAGAAATAGTGGTTCAATAATTGTAGATTTCAGAATCTCACTTTAAATTAGAAACATGGCAGCAAAGCTGCAATAAGAAAACAGCAGACTTGAAAAATATTTAGTCCAAAGGGACTAGACAAGCAAGAAGAAAACTTACATTCCATTTAACACACTTTAATTTCAAACATACATGTAACATTCTCCCATACAGGCTCTCTGTTAAGACACAGGATGATTTTCATTTAAGAAGACAGAAATTCATACCAACTATCTTTCCCAGACACGATCACATGAATTCAAAAACAGAACAGACCCAGAAATTCACAAATACATGACACAAAACCACTGAGTAGTGGATGAATCAGAGAAGTTCCAAAGGAATTAAGTATCTTGGGAAAACTAAAAGTGGAAACACGAAACATAAAAATTGATGGGATGTCGCAAGAGAACTTCAGTGAAGAACTTTTACAGCTGTGTGCAGTAGAGTTTTATGCAACCAAGAAGAAGAACTAAGTTGTATAAAATTCGGGGGAAAAAAAAGAACTGGATGGAGACCCTAATGTAACATGATAGATGCCAGATTCAGAAAGTCAAATATCACATTTTCTCTCATATGATACAAAAAGAAAAAGGAAGGTATTGGTGGAGGGGACCACCTGGGGACGAGGTAGGCAAGCTAAAGGTGCTTCACAGGAGAGGACTATATGAGCAAAGTACAATGATAGATACTGTTGAAAATATTGTATTGAAACCTGTTATTTCATATACTAACTGAAAATAAGTAAAACTGTCAAATGAATGGCCTGATCTAAAGCAACACTTAGTAAATGGACTGGAATCATAGAGATCAGAGTAGAAATAGAAGAAATAGAGACTAGGAAAGCAATATAAACACCAAAGACACCTTTGCTGTTGTTGTTTTCATCCCATCTTCTAGATGGAAAAAATGAAGAAGGCTCACATAGCAAAATCAGAAAAGGAAGAGGCCGTAGTACAGCGGTTAGCATACAATACAAATGGTTCTAACCTATGTGTGGTAATGTGCTATGGACAACTGCACACTACTCAATGGTTTAGGATAGGCTGAAAGAAAAGGATAAATTTTTAGAAACAGAAGCTGCAGGGTTAGAATCATGAAGAAAGAAAATTCGAAGAGTGTAATAATGCATAAAGAGTGTCCATTTGTATAAAAAGCATTTCAACACAGAAAACACCAGGACCTGATGACTTCACAGAAGAATTCTAAGCAAGTATTTACAAAATCAGTGAAACTCTTTCTTACTTTGTGCAAAGATGAGAAACATTTTCAAACTCCTTTACTGAGGTCAACATTATTATGGGACAGATAAAGGCACTATGAGAAAAATAAATCATAGATCAATATCTAATGAGAATAAATGCATATATTTTCAATAAAATCTCATAAAATTTAACTACAAAGATAACTAAAAGAGATCTACCCTTAAAATATAAATTCAGTATCCTTTTAAGTTTAGTAGCCTTCAACAAACTAGGTAAATTTGTATGTTAAAGGCCATTCGTTCAAAGTCCATATTACATAGGGAAAGTGGGAAACTTTACTTCCAAGGTGCTGCCAGACAAAGGAGAACAAATCCCAACACTGTTTGCCATCTATTACTTTAAGTCCTAGACAGAACAAGTAGGCAAGATAAAAACAATCAATAATAGACTTCCTAATTAGGAGGCAGAAACAAAATCGCCTTTGCTCAAAGTTGGCATGGTCTCTTATGCATTGAAATACTGAGAGACATCACCAAAAGCAATAGGATGAGCAATTAATGTAACAGCTTACAAACCCAACAAGCAAAAATCAATTGCCTTTTTCTACATGATTTAAAGTCTGTCTGATTAAAAAACTGAAGAAAGCAGTCCCACTTTAATAGATATAAATAGAATATTTAGAAAGAGATTTAACTAAAGGGACAGAAGAATTTTGCTCCTTAAACTGTAAAACACTCATAGAAGAAAGTGGAGACATAAAATAATGAAAGATACTCAATAGTAGATTGGAAGAACTAGTGTTGAAATGTCTGGACTACCCCAAATGATGCTCACATGCTGAAAGCTTGTCAAGCTTTGAATGACTTTTTAAATATAGAAATGAAAAACACAATTCTTTGATTTAATGGAGTCAACTGTGACACAGAACAGATAAAGTAGTCATGGACAAGAACAAATCTAGTCATCATCTTACTTGATAAAAGTCTACTAAATATTGGGGTCAGTATTGGCATAAAAACAGACACATAACAATAGGATAGGGTTCTGAGCTCAGACACAACTAATTCAGATCCATTGATTTCCAACAAAGATGTCCAGCACATATATTGGAAAAAGGACAGTTCATTTTATAAATTGGGTGAGAAAACGTGATTCAAAGAAAAGTGGATCTTTATCTCGTGCCACAGGGGGGAAAATCAAAACTGATTAAAGGCTTAATTTTAACTCCTGAGACTGTAAAAGTTCTAAAAAATGATGGAGAGACATTCATCTGGGCAATGATTTTATAGATCTGTCCCAAACACATTGCTGTAGACTGCATCGGGTGAACTAGCTAAGGCAGTGCTGGAGAGCTTCCCTGGGTAGTGACAAAGAGGGGAAGCTAGTAAGCTGACCAATCCAGCTACCACCCAGGTTCAGAACCAGGGGTTGGCCCACCACAACATCCCTTGAATCTGTGAACTGTTGGAACATATGAAGGGGATGAACCTACAGATCCCAAAACAGCAGGATCTCCATGACACAGGACAACAGAGTATCCAAGAGGAGCCCCAGTGAAAGCCCATCATCATTAGTATAGCAGAAACCAGAGGCCTCTAGCCAAAGCAATGACTTGTGGCAATAAACACTTGCAAGTAAAGATTAACAGACTAAAGGATACTGTGTGTCTGTCTCAATGGGCCACACTTACAACTTACACAACAAGATTCTTCTTCTTCCTCTTCTTCCTCCTCTTCCTCCTCTTCCCCCTCCTCCT